>JARBXR010000059.1:0-191919 GCA_029100535.1 Stemphylium beticola | reverse complement strand
CCCCCCATGGGTGTAACATTTGGTTTCAGTTATCTGACTGCTACACCGCGTTGGAGCGCGTAATCTCGTGCGCACAGGGGAAGGGAAATTAAACACTTACCATTTTGCTTCTCCATGGTGGTGATATGCATATATGATCTGGGCTAAATGCGGGGTGCGTAAAGGTAGTTGTTTCGTCGAGTTCAAATTTACGCGTGCTGAAGTGAATGAGGTGTCGCAAACGGAAATGTGGGAACAAGTGGCTGAATATGAGTGATACCAAAGGATCGCTTCAAAAGCAAGTCACGGCAGGCGTACATTTTATCAAAGGTTTAAGGCGCACCGCCATCGCTTGGGGTCCACGCTCCAAGGGGGCCTGAAGCCGAAAAGTGGCAGCACAGCCCTCATTTTACCCGAAGATCACTGGCCGTTCAGCCGCGCAAGGCTTTCACACGGTCGAATTGGCCAATTGGCAATCCCGAGCTCTTACACGTAGCATCATGCTTTCTGCGGTTCAACTTCAGCTGCCTCGATTCGTGATGGGGCGAATGATGTATCTGGAGAAAGGGACCAGTAGCGCCGCAGGGCGTAGCGAGCCAAGGCCGTAATGGCCTGAGACGGGTTTGGTCTGGGGCTGGACTTTGGGGGCCAACACCAACATCTTGTCAAAGATCGTCCCAGTTGTGCAGGTCTCGAATCAACGCCGCACTGACGAGGACAGCTTCATACCGGCTATCGGGACAAAGGGTTCGCCACATATATATTGGAAATACCGTCACGCTTGACTTATTGTCAACACCGAGTTACAATTCAATAGCCTTCGACATTAGGTTGCAAGGCTGTGCTGCTCAGGTGATAGCGGCAGCGATCAGCGCGTATATATCTTGTTCATGCTAGCGCGACGATAGACTGCAGGCAGCGAAGTCGGCGAGAAAAAAAAAGCAAATGCTGGCTGTTCCTGCAGGTGCCTATTTTTGAAACGCAGTACCGCCGTAGGGCTCATTAGCGTCCGCCGGAGCTTGACGAGACAAGTGTGGAGGCGGAACCGGTGAACTGAGCGCGTTGGCAGTCTCATTCCATCTCACCGGCAGTGCATAGTCTATCGACTGCTCAGTAGCGTGTATCCATATCATCCAAGTCAGCATCGTCTTCTGACTCTTCCTCAGCATCGCCGTTTGCATGCTTCGTGGCCCCGACGCCGTCCCCGTGCAAGAGCTTCTGTTGTTCCGGCGTCAGATCAACAACGGTAGGTGCATAATCGCCCAGCTCATCGTCTGCGTCTGCGCCATTTACTTCCATCTCTACCCGCTCGCCGTCCTCCAACTCCAACATGCCACGCTTGAGGTACGTCCCTTCTGGTTGCCATCCAAACTCTTTTTCCATGAATTCCTGCAGATCCTCGAGCTCGTCCACCAAGCCGGCTTTCCATTTCCCGTCAAAATCGTCCAAGGCCTTCCTGAATTGGCTAAGGAGTGGTCGCAAGAAGCCTCCCCCAGCATCGTTCATGTCGAACAAATCGCCCTCCATATCTGCGCAATGATTGAGTTGTACCCGTAGACACTTGAGCAAATCAACGAAAAGATGGGAGCGCTCCTTGACTGCCCGCCGGCAGGTGAGGAGCAGCCGTAGCAGTCGTTTCCACTGTTCGAGGCATGAATTGTTGTTGAGAGTCAAGACCATAAGAAAGGTGAACTGCAGTTCGCCCAAAATCTCATTTTCTCTTCCTCGCAGATCTCCAGCCTGGCAGTGCTTGTCGATAAGATCCCCTAGGAACCAGGATCGGTCCTGCGCAGCTTCTGTTCGTTCTCTGCCGGTTGCGCCTTCTCTCCATGTCTTCTTCAGATCGATAGGCAGAAACCTCAACTCCTTCTCCGGATGAAGCATGCTGTTGCTGGTCTCGAGACCTGGTATATCGTCAAGGTCCTGCGAGGCAGAAGATGCGGATGTCAAGTTCCAGTGATCGGGATTCAGACCACATATTCTGGATAGTATTGTAGGCGTGACTTGTGTGGTAAGCTTGCTCCAGTCGGTGGACTCTTCAGACCAGCCATCTTCAGCCCCAGAGTCGCCTTCCTGGACCGTTTGCCGATACGGAGTCAGACCATCTTTCCATATGCTTCCAAGATTTGCCTTGTGTCTCAGGACTTCGGTCTGTGAAGTCTCCGCGACCAAGTCCTCGGTGTTTTGATCCCATTTCTTGACAAAGACCTGTGGCGTGCCTGTGCCAGGTGTGACATAGAACCATGCACCATGTCTTACAGAAAGAGCGCTGTCGCCTGCAGTAAAAACAAAGTGCAGACCAGGTGGCACATTCCTGACGCCGCGGAAACGCGGTGAAGATGTAAAGGATAGCAGATCGATGCCAGCGAGAGCTTTTTGCGGAAGATTGAGCAGAAGCACGCAGTTGTTGATAGTCGAAGGGTCCATTCTGGGGTGAAAGATTTCCTCAAACCACGAGTGTCGAAGAATCTTGAGAAGAGGTTGTTCGCAAAGCTCCACCTGAGCTGGCGAGAAATGGGGTATCATCAAATTCCAGGAAGGGTAAAACGCGGAAATATTAAAAAAACACGTGAGCGCGGGAGCCTAGCAGGTACCTAGGTTAGGGGGTGGGAGCTCAGGGTCCAGGGTCCAGGGCGAAAGAAAGCTTTTTGCTAAAGGAGAGTGGAAAGACAAAGACGGCACGGTACGAAGGCAACGATGAAGCTGGCGAGACTGATGCAGAAGAAGGAGAAGAAGCAGGAGAAGAAACTAAGCCGCCTGCATGCACTTAAAGCAGTGCCCTGGCGTAGTAATGCATTGGAGTAGCGCTCGAGTGACTTCGGGGGCTCTGATGCGACGAACTGGAAATATGCGACCGATGAGTGACCGAAGCAGGCGCCATACGTCATGCAGTTAGCATAGAGCTCGGAATGACGATCTTGGCCGGACTCCGCTGCTCGTGTCTGACCATCATTAACCCGCCCGTTGACCTTTTGATGGGCCTCTTTGGTGTGGCAGCCATGCTCTTTGTCTAGACGCGATCTGCAACGCGCCGTACTACCTCCGCAGTGTCGATCTATCTCTCCCGGAGCCCATGACCCCACCACCGCAGCACACGCTCACAGCTTTTGACACGATACCTCGAGCACAAGTACCACGCCAGCACTGAGACAAGGCGTACGCATGTGAAATTGCCTCCACAGTTAGCGGTGTTCTTGACATAATCAGCCACCAGCTAGCGAGTAGCGTCCAGACTGTACCGTGGTACTGGGCCATTCAACCCACCCTGCAGGCAGCCTGCGTTCACGAGGTGCAGCCTGATGCTCCCACCACCACCACCACCAAGCCAAGATTCCTGACCAAGCACAACTTGGAGACACGAGGGCTACCGACATAGAATTATCGCGTACTCCTCCTCCGCTATGGACCGCCGCCGCACCCCAGGCCTGTCCTCGCTCTCCTCGCGCGGCCTCCAAAACCACCACTACACCACGCACGGTGCCACACTCCGCACGCGAAATGCCGACTCGCTCTCCACCCAACTCTCCGTCTTCCAATCGCTCCTCCACAACTTCGCCGTCACACACTCCAAAGATATCCGCGCGAACCCCGCTTTCCGCGCCGAATTCGCGCGCATGTGCTCGGCGCTGAACATTGATTTCCTCGCGTCCTCGTACCACAAGGACAACAAGGACAGTGGTGGCAGTGGCAAGGCCAGCGGAGAAAGTATATGGGCGCAGTTGCTAGGCGGGAGTGTAAATGACTTTTACTTCAACCTCGGCGTGCTGATTGTAGAAGAATGCCGGGCCACACGCGCGGAGAACGGCGGGCTGATAAGCGTGTCGGATCTCAAAGCGCGCATCTCCAAATCGCAGCGTATAGGCGGGAGCATGGAGGTCAGCGACGACGATATCAAGCGGGCGGTTGATTCGCTTGCGCCGCTAGGCTCGTGTTTTTCCATTATGAAAATTGGACATCGCAGCTTGATACGCAGTGTGCCCAAGGAGCTGAATACCGACCAGAGTACCGTGCTGGAGGCGATACAGGTCCTGGGTTATGTTACCGTGTCTATGCTGCAGCTGAATCTCAATTGGGAACGGCCCAGGGCGCATGCCGTGGTTGAGGACCTCATGGCAGATAGTCTGGTGTGGGTGGATACCCAGGCGGGCGAGAATGAGTACTGGAGTCCTGCGTTTCTTACCATGGCGGATACCAAGTCTGATACAAGCGTTTAGTAGTGGAGGAAGTGGAAATAGAATAATGATACCCGGCATAAGCCACTATATACGAGTTCACAGCGCCTTCAGTAAGAGCTGTTTCTTCCGAACAACCAGAGTAGACATTTCAACCATATACACATATACTATCATACAAAGATGTACCATCCATCACCAAAGTACCTCGGTATTGCAGATCCTCGCCTCCTCAACATCCTTCCACGCCGCATCTGCACCAGCAGGTTCCGGGAACATCTTGCGATGCCACCTCCCAGCCCACCGCCTCGCCGTGTCCTCGTCGTCAAAGTCCAGCACCCACCGATTGTACACGCGATTCATGACTTCCTGGTTCATCTGGCTGGGTGTACGATCGGCCTCGGCATTGCCCATCAGGCTCTGGATGGCAGGGTCTTCGTACACCATCTCCTGTGAAGCCGAGTGGTCGAACGAGCCATATGCGCGGGGCCGGGCAGTTGAAATGGGTTTGGACGACATTTTCAGATTGACAATGTCGCGCAGACGGTGGATGGACGATTGGGATTCGTTGCGCAGCGGGAACAGGGTACCCTGTGTATATGCGTCCCTGGAAATGGCTTTGTAGATGTCCAGGAATGAGGGTTCCCAACCTTCGATGTGCAGGAGCACTTTCCAGATGCGGTTGCCTCGGTCGTCTTTAGACGGGACGATGGGTCGATAACCGCCTCCTAGGATCAGAGCGCGGAGAGCGGGGCTGTACGGCTGCATGACGACGTTGAGACTCAGAGGGTGGTGGGTTGGCAGAAGGTTGTAGGAAGAGAGCGCCGCGTTGACGTCTTCGCCGTCTTCGAGAAAGCCCTGGGGTGGTGGGATGGCGGAGAAGATGCTCGAGGTCTGATGTCGGGAATTCAGTTTGTGTAGTCTAGCAGCGTTGTTTTGGTACGCCAGTGCCGCCTCAGAAGTCTTGAACAGCAGGTAGTAGAAGGGCAGGCGCTCCAGACTCAGAGGGTCACGGCCAGGGATAACCTTGTAGAAATCGCTGTCTCGACGCCAACCCTCCAGATGCTTGCCCTTGGGGATAATGCGACGGAAATCGGCTTCTGTCAATCCAGTGCTGCAATTGGTGAGTTGGAGGGCAGCAATCTGCTCTCCCTGAGACTGGAAGGATTCTACGGCCTGATCTTTTAGCGTTCGGGGCCGCTCGATTACTTCCGGGCGAGTGGTGCGCGTGGGTTTTGGTAGACCGAGTTTGGGATATTGATCTCTGTTATTTTCCATGGGCCGAGGCTGCGGAGTACTGTTCGCTTCAGGGAAAAGCTCCTCGAGGAGTGATTGTTCGCTGAATTCGTCACTGCGCGAAGGCTGCTTCGATGGCATGCTGACCTTAGAGACAGCAGAGGTGGGAACCTTTGAGTTGGACGAGAGATCAGATGGCAAGCTATCACCCGCCGCTGGGTGCTGTCCGGCCGCAGCAGTACCATGGTCGAGGTTCCTAGTATCCATCTTGAGATCTTCTGACGACTTCATCCAGCGTGAACGAGAATGGATCTGGTGCGAGAGCCTCTCCCCATCATTCTTAACCTGTGGAATGCTGGCTTCTGTCATGCCATCTGACATGGTTACATGTCCACTTTCAGGAAGGCGCTGTTCTCTAATGACATCGTAGGAAAATTGAGGCGTTGTGGACGAAATACTCGTGAGATCGTGTGTTATCCTTCTCTTAGCATTGTGGATTGCGTTCAGCTTCCTTCTTGCTTCCATTACTTGGAACTTGAACCATAAGCCGGGCTTAGAAACTTGTTTGGCTCTCTCCGGTATACGGTTCATGTGGTAGCGCCCCAAAACCTGCTTCATACGGGTGTCGTCTTCTAAAACCGTCTGCTCAGCTATTACATCAAGGCGGCTGCGGATATGGCTTATGATTGATGCAACTCCAGGAGATTCAAGTCTTCCGAGTTCCTCATCAGCCTTGACTAGTTTTCTAGTCGAATCTAAATAGCGATTCTCACAGGCTTGTAGGGTGGTGGTAATAGGGTCGCCGCGAAACAGACTATCGGTGCTGCTGGCGACCGCGGTTTTGTTCGGATCCCCAGAGGTCGTAAAATTAGACTGTCTAGAATCAGAATTCATGGACTGACGCAATTTATAGGCAAGCGAATCTAGTGTCGGTCTATATCGTCGGGTCATGAAGCCGACACTTATGTCATCCTCCATCATGGCAAGTCGATGTATCCTTTGGAAAGCTCGTAGAAGAGAAGAGACGACAGATTCCACTGCAGGGAATGGTAGCTTCGTTAAAGTGTAAGCCGTTTCCCCAAGAAGCAAGACAGAGGCTTCATAACTACTCCTCGCGGTCCGTATGATTCCACCCACATACGCGCTGGTACGGCGAGTTGTGTGTTCTGTAGCCGACGGGGGTTGTTCTCGCTGGTCTGCTTCGGCTCCTTGGTATAGTCTGGCTCGCTGGTGTGATTTGACTTGTTGAACGGATGTGGAAAGTCCGGACAATTCGTATGATTCGTCTCGTCTGTAGGTCCTGCGCACCAAGGGGCGTTTTTCGACACTCGGCTGCGCAGTAGATATAGATGGATGCTGCCTTGCCATAGAATTTGCTTGGACGAGTTGTTGCAGGGCTTTTACTTGCTCAGACAGTTGGCTTATTTGCTGCTGCAAGGCCGCATTGCTATCCCGCTCAAAGGCCGGCACAGACTTGTTTTCTCTTGACGCACCCGCCCCGGCTCTTTCCCGAGTCGCCCTGTCTCGCCTCGCACGTTTCGGTGGCCTTCTGGAACATGCCTTTGCCGGAACGTATCCTTCATTTGGTGGGCCCTGCCACACGATGTGATCCTCCGCATCTTGCTTTTCGGGTCCCGCATGCTCTCTAGGCTTGCGATGCACTTCAGGTTGGGACTCGGCGTGTGCGGGCTCAGAGCCAAACAAGGAAACCCTGCCCAGAACGCTCTTCCACCAGGGCCTCTGAGCATCCTCGTTTGCCTCGCCTTGGGTACGCCTTTTCTGCGGGGTGTCATCGCCGCCGGTCGAGAATCTGGCGCGGGCCGTCGTCGGGGCGCAGCGGACCTGCTTCGCGGTCACTGGGGGGTGACATGGCCGCAGATGTCGAGAAAGGCGCGGCGGTGGCATCAATTGCGCGGCTTTGTCACATCGCAAGCTGCTATACTTTTGACCGCGATACACAGAAAAGCTTCAGAAACATGCGGCGCTAGCGTCCCTATCTGGCCTAGCATACCCGTCGCTTAGTAACGCCAAACATCCTCCACCAAATTCGGCGCCCGCGGGCAGCCCTAAGCAAATTAGGCGAGCATCGCATGCTGAAGTTCCAGGGCAAGATATTTACAAAACTCGATGTGTGAAACAGGCACGTGATGTGAGTCACCTTTGTGTACTCGCAGAAACCCATCTCGAGAATTTTCATCCCTCCCAATTCTTGTTACACGGCATGCAAGCACGATGAGTCCGGCATCAACCTACACTTTGCGCCCTCTGGAGCGCAACCCGCCTAGTATCCCTGGCAATGCGCTTGAAGGAGGTGCTTTCCGCGTTCATCTGTCCCAGAAAGAGCTCAAAGGCCTAGGGCTCACCAATGGCGACTGCGTTCGGCTCAGTACTGCAGCTGGGTTTAAAGGGTACGGCGTTGCGTGGCTAGCTTCGCAGACCAATCCCGGAAACAAGCCAATAGCCAAAGTCTCCGATCTTCTTCGCGAACAATATGAGCTTGCACTCAATGATCCTGTCTTCGTCGAGAAGGTCGACTCTTGGAAGCCTCTCAAGTCAATAGAGATCAGTCTCTCGGATACATCAACCCAGGCTGCCAAATTCACTTCAACCGAGCAACTTCTATATTGGCTTCGTCATGCCCTAGGTAAGTCTTCTAGAATGTTTGACTGTCTCTTCCTAACAGCCATTCAGCAGCCGACTCCGACATCATCCTTCCTGGGTGTAGTTTTCCAATCCAGCAAAAGGGCTTCAAGCAGAAAAGCCAGAAGCTTCGGGTCACAGTACAAAGCATCGACCCCCTTCCTACCGAGAAACATGCAGTTTATTTCGATGAGCTTGCTACTCAGATAATCACCATCGGGGATATCACAACTGAAAAGCCCGCAGCAAAGCCTTCTGGCTTACTTCGTTTGAGATCTGACGGCATTGGTGGTCTTTCTAGCCACATTGAGACTATCAACGAAGATCTTTCTTTTCTTACGAATAGTTTACCTCATCTATACAACAGACACCTTCTAGGACCCACCGCCTTCCTCTTACATGGCCCAGAAGGTACAGGCAAGAGCCTTTTGCTCGATCGACTCGCAGAATGTCCATGGGCAGAAGTCTACAGGATTAACCCTGACACAAACCCCAAAGGCCAAGCTAAAGCTGTTTCTGATATTTTTGAAGAGGCACGCGAAAATCAGCCCAGTTTAATTTTGATGGATAACCTGGACCGGCTCCTGGAGAAAGCCGACTCTCTGGTGAATAGACTGCGGCTCGAGCTAGCTACTCTGGAAGGAAGCCAAGTTGTTGTCGCAGCAGCAGCACGCAGCGTATACGACATTGACTCCAGCCTTCGAACAGCAGCCGCTTTCCAAACCGAGCTTGAGTTACTGCCACCAAATACAAAGCAGAGGGAGGAGATTGTGCGCCAGGTACTAGGGCCTACCTGCAACGTCACAGGTGTTGACTTCACTGCTCTTGCAGAGCGCTCACACGGATTCGTAGGTCGCGACATCGCCAGTCTATGCCGTCTCGCTAGGAAACGACACACGAGGCGAATAGATAGACTGATAGGCGAAAAGGAAAAGGCCGAACTCAACAAGATGGATGAGCAAACCGACTTTATTGAACAGGAAGACTTCGATGCTGTGATAGAGCAGGTCCGGCCGACAGTGCTCAAGGATAGCATTCTCGAAGTACCAAAGGTTAGATGGACAGACATTGCCGGTCTAGATCATGTACGGGCTGTGTTGGAAGCTATTACCATCCGCCCATTCAAGGTGAGTGTGCAGCAATTTCCACATCTTTGCCTCACGAATAAGTTTATGCCCCGCATTCAAAATTGTTCACCTCTGGATCACGACAAAGACTGACCGCCTTATTAGTACCCGGATCTCGACGTCAAATTTGGTGGGCCCCAATCGCGCAAGGGCGTTCTCCTCTACGGTCCTCCCGGCTGCGCAAAGACATTGATTGCCCAAGCGGTAGCGACCGAAAGCAAGCAGAACTTCCTTGCTGTCAAGGGCTCCGAGCTGATCAAAATGTATGTTGGAGAGTCTGAGCGAGCGATCCGGGACGTCTTCCGAAGAGCACGGGCAGCAAAACCGTGCATCATCTTCTTCGACGAGATTGATTCTATTGGTAAATCTCGCGAGAAGACACAAGACAGCGGCTTGAACGTCGTGACGACCCTGCTCAACGAGATGGACGGTATCGAGGCGCTGAAAGACGTATTCATCATTGGCGCAACGAACAGGCCCGATATCCTCGATTCAGCGCTCATTCGTACGGGCCGTTTTGATGCGCACATCCACATTGGTCTGCCGACAGAAGAAGCGCGGAAGCAAATTCTGGAGATTCACACAAGGAACAGACCGCTCGCCCCAGACGTTGATCTAGATACCGTTGCCAAGGAGACTCAAGGCAGCAGTGGAGCAGACATTAGCGGTCTGTGTGCTGTCGCTATCGAAATGGCAATTACCGACTACACGATGCACCCAGAAAACAAACCCGAAGTGCACATGCGCCATTTCGAGCAGGCATTGCGACAACATGTCCCACACACGATCGCGGCGGAGGCCGAGCGATACAGAAACTGGAGGCCAGGCAAGTCGCTGTCGGAGGATTGAGCATGAAGTGCAAGTGCTGCGCCGCGAGAGTATCAATACTCCCATCTTCGGTGCTTGTGTATCACGGAGACTTTGTCATGGACACATTGGGTAGCTAGCGCAATCTTCAACATAGGGCAGAGACAAATTATTCAGCTGCTGCATTACGACCTTGAACTAGAACACCTGGGCAGCCTCCGGGCGTGCACTCGCCTTCTGCCGTCGTACGATGCTGAGCGAGATGTGGGGTTAGGCAGGTAAAAAGCTTGTATTCGCCTTCGGTACACCGTCTATATCAAGCCTATATAGGAGCATGGTGTTTGGCATGCTCGGTCGATTCCCCATCAACACATCATCGCCTGGAGGCCTGAGACACCAACACTTCATGCCTGTTTCAAGCACTCAGCGCGCTTACACCCGCGCATATATATACGGGAAGACGGCGAGACGTCGAGCGCAATCTTGGATAATGCCGAAACGTCGCGGCCTTGCTGTGGGGCTTCATTTTGGGTCGATGGTACCAGCGGGCACTTGGTGCATCGGAGCGGCCAGGCGCTGCAGCAGTCGGTGGTGTTACGCTAGCTTGTCCGTGCATACGTACCACATCATCATCGAGGGTTCAGCCCAGTGTTTTCATAACAACCAGAGCTCATGTGCCGCCGTGACGGACCGATAATCTCAACCAACCAGTGTGATGTTGGCAAGCTGCCCTTGGCGGCGGATCGTGAAATTGCTGCTCGGCACAGCGTCAGCTTGAAACCGGGCTCGTGCTCCTTACACACCGGTCCTCGCCCCAGGAACAGGCACCTGTTCCCACCCAGCATCGTTACCCGTGACGAGACGCCCGCGAGGTAATCCCGTCGCCTGTTATGGGACCCACTGTTTGGAGATACCTGTGCAGCCAATCGTAGTCGCCAATCCCGTGTTATGCTGGTAACCCTGAACCTGGTCCCGCAACGGGTTCTCGACCTGTGGTAATTTCTCTCAGACGCGCGAAAGTGGATTTATGATTGCCGCTGGTATGATGACAGCGAACGAAGTGTGGAGGCGCCAGATCCATTTCCTGGCCGGCTGGCAATGATACTGGCGCAAATCCTGCCGGCTGTTCGTCTCTCCTTCTCTTTCAGCTCCCAACGACTGTGTCGCTACCTGTTCGTCTGTTTTTTTTTTTGGCTCTCTGGAGCTGTCCATTCCTTTACCATTGCGTCCATTGTCCATTCGTCCTTCCTTCGTCCTCAATTTACATTCTGATACCCACTAACGATTTTGAAACCCAACATGCCCGGGATGCTCACGAGATCGAAGTCATTGAGGTTTCTGAAGAACAGTCGCAAGGACGCTATTGATCAAGAAAATGGAACCTCAATGCCCTCTCCAAAGGCTCTTCAAACAGACTTTGACAAATACAAGGCGTCTACACTCAATTCGAGAAGGGAAGGAAACCTCGAGGCCCCAGACATGGCAATACGACCGAGCACTGCGGGTGGGCCTACCGAGCGTCCTTTGATGTTCCACAGGAAAACAAATCCTGCCCCATCGGTCCATTCTCAAGACCATGTTCATTCCTTCCAATCGCCTACCACGTCGACGACTGTACTCTATACCGCCGATGTCACAAAAGAGCAGGGGGTCATTGGTATTGCTCTTGGGTCGCCAACCTCTGCTTCACACTGGACTCCTCCAAATCAGGCAGCAAACTCGAAAACGAAACTGGCAGACTCCCCAATGAACACTTTGAGCCATTCTAACGGCTCTTCGCCGTCTCTCGGTAGCCGGCCAGAGGCTTCCAAATCCAAACTCGGTCGATGGAAGTCGCTGTTTCGCAAAGCGGCACCCCCTCCTCAACCAGACAAATCTTCATTCTATCAACTGTCGCAGACTGTCACTGCAGCATCTCGTGCTGAAGCACCTCGTACTGAATCACCTCGCACTGAATCACCCCGCGCTGAAGCACCTCGCGCTGACAGTCATCACGATGACGAAGTTATCGAGCCACAGGCTCCGCTGGAGGAGGAAAAGGAGAGGGAAAAGCTACGCACCGTCTCCCCGCCCACGTACAAGCCCAACATCAGAGCGTCGAGGAAATGGAGTCCAACAGAGTTTGTTGCACCCCAATCACCACCGGAAACTTCAGCGACCAGAGAACGCTCTTTGACTCTTGGAGGTCCTCCTTCAAGTCGACCCGACATCTCCGTGCAGCGTTCATTCACGACACCTCATCTTCCCCCACGAAGCATGGCCGACGAGCCTCCTGCGATGCCAAATGCTAAGGCATCAGGAAATAACGGCGACACACCGACTGCGGGCTCTAAGCCTTCAACGTCGCTGGGAGGTCCTCTCCTTGACCTCACTCTCCCTGATATCACGATGGAGAGGTACAGTGTTATGTTTGGAAACCTTTTACAGTCTGACCCGAGCCGCTCGTCGCTCTTAGCCCGCCGCCAGGGCAATGCTGAAAAGGTTAAGCCGTTAAGAGATCTTTCTGCAAAGGTAATCTTAAGAAATATACCTTTTCGACACGCAAACTAACAAATCACAGGAGGACCAAAAAGATGAAAGTCCGGCAAATCACGATCTTCAGCGTAGAGCAACGTCGCCCACGCCAGCGTCGTCCTCTCCACGCTTATCACTGTTCCCGTCCACGAACTCAAATCGCGCTCCGTCCCCACTCGGCGGATCCATCATGAACCGCAGCAAGAAAGATTTGAAGCGTACCAGGACTTTACCCACCAAATCGCCTCTTCCCCATGACTTTGTGGAAACCTCGGACTGTGCTGAGAAGCGCATCGATCCTGCAATGCTCATGCCTACCACCTCCCCGTATCTGAAGCCTGCATTGACACCGACCTCAATCCGCAGCTTCGAATCCGAGACCGAATCCATTACGATTGTGGTTGCTCAGACATCACCTGGGCAGGCCAAACCCCTCAAGATCCAGCTTGACGACCGGGAACCAGAGTGGGAAATGTGCCCGAAGTCTGTGAGAGCTGCGAGACGGCAAGCTCTTGCTGTTCCTCATACGTCCGTATCACCACTTATTCGCTCTCCTTCACAAAAACAACCAAAGGTCACCAAAATGAGCGCCCTCTGTTCGCATCCATCCTCCGCGCCTTTAGATGCACCATCACCATTACAAAGACTCCAGAGTCTCTCAACGCCACCAAGTTCAACAAGCCGACTCGGCGAGAAGCGCGCAGAGATTCAGGCTAGGAGAAGAGAAAAGGGAGAAGAGATGTCTAAACCAAAAGCCATGGTTGGCGTTGCGAGGAGCGTGTCTGTCAGTAGAGCCAACAGCCCCCGAGCCTTGGTCCGCACCGCAACGACTCCAAACGAGGATCGAATTGTCGATAGACAGACTCTCACACCCACAATGGTGGAGGTGAGAAACCGAAAGAGCCAGAGGGTACAACTTGAGGACGCATAGACGATTTTCTTTGTGTCGGCAAATTTCTTTTTTTCTTTTCATATTTGGCACTTTTTTCTTATGTCAAGGCCATTTCCATTCCTAGGGTTACGCTTCTAGCGATAGGGTTAAGGGGTTCAGGCGTTAAATCTTGTCGCAAATTGGGTAGCACATGCAATTCGCGTGCTCACCGGTTTATGCACGTTGTTACTTATAAGCGGGGGTCGTTCAAGGTCCGGTTTCTCAAGTTCACTTGCTATCTTTCATTGCATATATCGTGAAGGGGGAAGGGGATAACCCAAGACGTACTGCTGGACGGTGTGTAAGGGGAGTTGGCCATCAGGGGGCAAGTTATAACATATGGGCGGGGCTTCCCCAAAAAGGCTCGTGAACTTAGAATGACAGCTATATGCGCAGTTGTGCAGCATCATTCCAATTTTCATTAGGTTCTACTAGTAATTGCCTACCACGAGTGTACAACTATGATTAACCTTTGGTTGACGGGCAATACCACACGACTCGCAACCGTTGGACTAGAACATGCTTCATTTCTTTAGTACGATGCCTTACGAAGCTGCAATTTCAGGCCACCCAGATACTATGTCCGGTCTATAGGACTGCGGTAGCAATGAATATGGGACAGTGTCGCACCGGTGAATAGCGGCCAATTTGGACAAAGGTCTTAGATGTTGAGCATTGTAACATCGGAATGAGGTGACCGCTGCGAATCGTGGTCGGGCCACATGGTTGGAATGCCGGATAGGAGGCTATAGCGGGACGGCCCCGCTCCCCTCTCTCCCCCTCCAACGCCAAAGCGCATCATCGCACGCGCTCAGACTTGTACAAGCCTCAACAACCGCACATCAAGCATAACATTTACGCCCCAGAGTCTTGGGAAATACATGCGCATATTAGAGTACACCGCATCTATAGAAGAGCCCAATGTTCTTGGGACCAGGCTCCAGGGCGCGGCGGTTCCTTGCTCAGCCTGGCGGGTTGTGGGCTTCACCACTCCCCAGCGCAATCGATCATCTCGCATACAGGGGAGTGACCCGACTGCATCATTGCGATACTAGCCCTGCGTATGATTGAGCAAAAGCCGTCAGCCAAGTTCATCCCGCAGCTTCCTCACTGACTTTCACTTGTTTTCGGATTAGGCGGCATCACACAGCCCGCCTAGATTACAGCCACAGCTTCGCTTCATTGGAGAGGCGGCTGCCCCATACACAAGGAGCGCTGCACTTCGGTCAAGCAATACTGTCGCCTACTGCTGGCTCACTGGAAGCTTAGCCAAATCTATACACAGGTCGCATGCTATGCGGCTAGGCACGAGGGAGTGAGGCTGAGTGCCCACTGTTTGGACCGCTCACCAGTCCTTCTCGTTGATCTCACTTTCTCTTACTGCAACATTTCTGCCAGCTTTCCTCTCTTGACATTTGACTCTTTTCGTTTGGTTCGAATCGTGGCTTCTCATGCGACAGCTTGAAGCGTTGTCTTTTGTCCTTCCCCGCATCAACCGAGCTGCCTGATAGGGACGACTCACAGCCCACGACGAATACCCTTTCAGGAACGGTAGAACTTAAGCTGGGGGTCTTATTGGAGCTTCCCATAGGATTGGGACGCATTCAGTCGCCCACCTTTCAGACCTCTGCTGGGCAAGGCTACCACAAGGCTACCACAAGGCTACTTATCGATGACCTCCGGACGGACGGGAACCGCTATCTAGCCAGCCAGGCGTGTCGAGCGCGAGGTTGACAGACCAACCAGAAATTCGCTCAAGATGTCTGGTCTCGAGGTCAGTCTCCCTTCTTAGGCCACGTTTATCTGGACACGTACTACAATACACCTTGAGCACCACGGAACGTCGAATTCTCGCCTCTCGATCACTGATTCGGATGTAGGTTGTCGCTGCCGTCGCTGCTGTCGTCTCCGCATTTCATGCTGGAGCAGAACTTCACAAAAGGGTCAAGGAACGACGCTCTCGCAGAGCCCGAGACTCGGCTCAACAAAAATGGGAAAATGACCAGCTGCAAGCTTCCCTCGTGGCAGGCGAACAGCAGATCAATCTGCGATATCAGCAGGATCAAAAAGAGCTTGGCGATATTGTGCGCGTTGGTGATGGTTTGTCACAATTTCCAGGCTCAACTAGTATCGAGTGGGCTAATAATTACGCATAGACATTGCCCGACAACGTCTCTATCAGATAACACTCATGTTACAGGCTGAGATAATCAATAGCTTGAACCAAGCAGCTACGCAGTGGGTTCCCGCGCAAGACATAAAATAAGACTCAGCTAACGTTTAGCTTCCAGCGAGGTCTGTGTACTCGATTTACGGTTCTTATACGAAGCCTCAATCACGAATCGCAAAGAGACGCTAGTTACATTGGACGAATTGAAGCAGAGGATATACATAAGACGACCCATTGTACCTCAGCCACGAGGTTTTGGTGGGCAATCGAACGTGTGGCATTCTAATGCCCCGGTACCGACGATACCCACAAATAACTACCGCCCAATTCGCTCGCTGTCGGACGAATGGGCCACACCCGTCGCCAATCTTCTACCGCAAGTCGATCCCCGGGATACAAGGCATAGCTCGATAGGGTATTACCCAACAGGTGACAGCAGAGACACATCCAGTACGAATGCTACGACGTCTGAGTCTCCCTGTGCTGCAAGGCCAGACTTCAGTACAGCGCTGGAGGGCCTTCATCCTGAGCATCGCGAAGAAATTATGAATAGTCTTCGGCGCATGATCGACCAATATCAAAGCCTTGGCTTAGATAACGGAAGAAATCCGCGGCAAGGCCCCGGATACAGCGAATATTACGCTCCGCCATACGGCACTTTCAACACGTCTACAGACCAAAACGCCCCCAATAGAATGTCTCTGGGACCGGAAAAACATCATCAGTATAACCTTAGCCAGTCTCCACGAGCAGAGTCTGGCAAAAATACACCAAGCTGTTCCAGGCCCTCGGCGTTTAGTCAAGACTTGTCTGGGCCGCAAGCCCAACAATTTTCCAATCAGACTTACGTCACACCAAATCCGTATCCTCATATGCAGATGCAAGCACAAACAGCAGAACCTCGACGGTCACAAGGCTCAGCCACCAGCTCTTCCCAGTCCAACCTTGCATCTGTCAATCGTAACAGTTCTAGTTCCTCACAAGGATCAAGTCACCAGATGCCTCATCCGTCATCCCAACAATCCCCGCCTCCTGAGAATGGTCATGTTCCTCCACTATCAACAGCATCCAGTAGACCAAATCAGCAAAATGATGAAAGCTATAGTAACCTGACTAATCCATCTTCTCCATATGTAGTGCCGGAAGACGGATATGCAAATTCACCCATTGCACCATTGGCGCCCGCACACAACCAGCCTTATACCTCACCAAACGTCTCTTTCAGAAAAGATTCAGCGACCAGCGCAACCCCAGCGACTCATAGTGGAGCAAGCCCACCAACGTTTCAGTCCTGGCTAGAAACGCACCCGCATAGAGAATCACTCTCGCCTACGCAGTACCTGCCACCCCAGCGATATCCCGTCCCGATTGAAGAAGAGGCCGTGGATGTTAGAAGATCACAGCAACCATCACGGTATTATGTAACAGTTCCAGCAGGGCAAGGACATACCAGCATGTACGGTAATAGGAATGAGTACACAATGACACCGCCCGGTATTTCAGCCTTCGCTGCGCCTACTTCCGTGGTGCCCACAAATCCCGTGACGCAGATGCGTCACCCCAGTATCACGTCTTCGATCGCCTCAACCGACAGCAGCGGCTCAATGACGATCGGCGTTATCCCCAGCAGCCGTCTACGCACGAACTTCCGAACCGATACCATCGAAAACGACCCCGTAGGCGGCGAACGCATGATGGACGGCCGCCCGGACAAAGGCAACGACTACTGGGGCTTCTGCAAAGGCGCCTGGGCCGTACGCGAAGACCAAAAGAAAGGTCTCAGTGTCCGCACCCATCCCACAGGCCGCTACAGCACCTCACAAGTCTGGGGCTGCCGCTCCTGCACCTTTACCGGCGACGTATGCAAAGCACCGCACCCGACCAAAAAAGGCAAAAGCATCGATATCATCGACCCGCGCATCAAGCTATCCAAATCCGGTATCCGCTATAGATGGATCTTCCTCGCTAAAAGCCACGTCAAAAAACATGCCGTCAACCCAAGCGCAAACGACGATAACTTCGGCTGTGTGTTTTGCTGTCTTGAAGATAAAGTCACGGGTGTGTATGGTGGCGTGGAGACGCTGATGAATCACATCTCGCATGTTCATGCCGCCGATATGAGTGAGCAGGTGGCTAGGAAGGCGCATTGTATTGTGGGGAGGCTCGCGGCCAAGGACGACGAATTTGATATTAATGTGCCGATTTTTGGTCACATCGAAATGCCTGCTTGATTTCCTTTTTCTTTTTGCCTCATCATGGGGGATTTTTTGGTATAGAGGAGTTGGGGCGTTTAGAAGGTGGGTGGCGCGGTTCCTGGTCTTTGGGATGTTTGGATCTTGGACGTTGGTTTTAGGATACCCTTTCGCATACGTGGCGTTTATACATGAATTGGAAGATGCATTTGAGCAAGCTCTCGCGCTTAGACAGATATGTTCGTTGTTACATGGTGCCATATCAGTTGCAAACCTGTCGTTCACCAACAGTTCTGCAAGTGGCAGCGCAGCTTTTCGGAAACACTCGCTCTGTCGGATTATGGGTATCGGTAGGTATATCGGGGTGATGGGCTCCAGCCCATCACTAAGCTCCTCAACGATATCTCGGGTAAGTGGCCAGGCGTACTGATCCTGGTCACGCGATCAGACGCACTGTAACGGTTCTGGGATCTTGCTGTTGTACGACGTACCAACAGTTTCATGTCTCCACTGCTGTACTACGCAGCACCCTACCTCCCTTTTGCTACATGTACCGTCTATAGCTCACCAAGGCTAAGACAAGAACAACCAAACCAATCGTACAGAATGCATTCATAGTTATCGTTATTTCCTTTCACTAGTGAGCCTTCCAACACGCTCAGAATATTACAATACCAATCTTTGGTGACTTTCGAGATAGCGAGCCGCTATTGGAAGAAGGTCAGGACTTTATCAATTTCAGCGCTGGAACGTGCGATAGGACTTTCAAGTGTCTGAGTACTGCTAATATCTTTATAAAATTTATCTGGTGTGTGCTAGTCCTAACGTAGGACAACGCCGATTCACTATGTAGGTGCTGTTTCCAAGCACGCTTTTTCACAATATGCGGCTGTACAGGCAGTATAAGGTAATTAATTCATTTAATACCGAAGCCGTAGTCTTCAGTTATAGCATTCAAACCTTTGGACAAAGGATGTGCTGATGCTAGAACAGATACATGATGAGATAACGGGCTAGAAATAGTTTGAACAGGAATGACGGGGTGACGGCCGAGCACACGTGTCTAGGGAAGAGTACCTTGTTGTGATAGAAGATAAGATGGTACACGAGAGATGTGTTTACATCAAGCGGTCCGAAACCTCGTCATGAGGTGTTGTAATATATACCTGAAGGGGTTCCATCTCTAAAGAATCCAAGTATTCTTTCATCGTCGTATTCATCTCAATAGTCTCGATCCTCAGATTATCTCTAGTGCCGAGTTTCCGTCTCCACGGTCTGGCTAATTTTGCCTCGGGCATGGTCTATGATCCTGTTGTTGCTAGGTCGCATCGCGCTTCAGTCAATTATCGATTCGATTACAGTCACTATTCTTTGTTGTCTCGGCATTCCAAGCTTTCTATATAACGCGTCTTCACTACTCAATGTTTTTCACGAGCTCTTCATGCGGAGGGTACTTGGGATATGGATATTGAAGTTGTGGACAATGGCTATCGAGTTACGGAAAGAGAAACGATGAGATCATCACGTTACAATATGCGGATTGTCCTTCTCTTCCAATGCATCTTCTCTGCAACATCTTGTTCTTCTAGAGTTATTGTACTTCGCGTCTCCTTCTTCTTGATTTCCAAAACCCGGTTCAGCACGGAGTACGTAGAGCCTGCCTAAGCTGGTTTGAAATCCTACCACAGACCAACACGACGGAAAACACCCGTATCCACTTCTTGCAAGCATAGGCCGACCGTATTACAGGCTCGATGGATGTATTCTAGATCAATTCTTGAGTACTCATCGGTTGCAGCCAAAAAGACCATGTGAACAGCGTGACAAGGCTCATTTGGCATGGACTCCCAGACTTGATCTTTGATTGGTCTTTCGGTTAGAGAGCCTACGATTCGAAGCGGACATTCGAGAACCCAGCTATTCACCACAATACAAGGAAGAAACATCTTGTAGTCGTTCCGGTATAACGCAAATGATCGCATATCCATATCTTCTTCTATCTTGTGCGTAATGTAGACTCGAACATCTTCGTCTAGTAATGGAAATTTTGTGACACCAGTCAGACATGGATGCTTCAAAGTCCCTTGTACTTGATTTGCTTTTGCCAAAGCCCAACTCCACGAAGGAAACAAGTCTGTTTTGACTACTTTTGCGATCGGCTCGGACTTTTCCAGGTCTACTATTCAACATAGGTTTTCGAGAAACGATCTTCGTGCGAAGTGTTCCTTGCCTTCTTGGTAAAGCACTATCACGCCGTGGAGTTGTCTCGCCCTGTAAGGAAATGATTCTGAGCTGTCAAATGCATTGAGTATGCCAGCGAATGAATTTATGATGTCAGTGTTGAATGACAGATGTCTCTTGTAATATTCGGCCAGACGCATACCTAGGTCCATGATCGTGGTGCCAATATCGTCAAGCGGAAATATTGCACGGCGGCTTTGGGGGTGCTTGGTTCCAGAATTTGAACCTTCATAAGCAAAAATATCCTCTTTCATGCAATAAGTTGTCCTGCACTGAAGATACATTTGGTTACTTGTGAAAACCAGACGCCGACGAGAAAGGAGCATCTCCTGATATGTCCAACCGCGAGTCGCCCATTTCGAACAGTGTATTTGCCCAGGGTCACTTCCTGAAGTTAGAAGCACGGTACCGCCTAGGTCCAGGCCCAGTTCTGGCTTCTTTGGTGTGCCTCTGACTCCTGGGAGGCCATGATGTGAATCGTCCCCTAAAGCAACTATGATAGTGACTTCAGCGCCTTCATATATCTTATCCATTATTTGGATGATATTGTGATTCTCTTGAGCATTTGATTGATCCATACAGTAGCGGTCAACCCAGAGAAAAGGTATGCCAAGGTTGATTGCCATAAGCATTGCGTCTTCGACAGTTTTCGGCACATTTGATGGAAGCTCATCCCTGGATCTGTCCGTCTCTTCTATAGCGTTGCTTCCCAAACATAACTCAAGCATATGTATGGGTTATTGCAACCTATGTTGACGAGCCGACGTGAATCACAGTCAATGACTCTAAGTAGTTGATGAAAAGGTTGCCGACGTACGCACAACCATCCGCGACGATAGGCCGTCAAAACGTAATCCGTGGAAAGCGCAGCCGCGTTTTGCAAACCACTGACGGTATTCGTATACAGTGATTGTAGTCGATCTGCGCCCTCAGGCGGCGTCGCAACTGCTTTCCGGCAGGACCATCGTTCCCTGAGCTGCTTAATCTTCTTCATGCCGTGGTATCGAGATTGAAGAGTGGAAAGCGTGTGCATGCTTGATGCTGGCTGTAGACAAGTAATGATGGATGCTGAACTTTGGGACGAAAGGAAAGCGCTGAAGCAAGCAGGTTGATAGAAGCGGGCATGCAGTGTTGAAGAGGCAGCAGGGCAACCACCTCATGCAGCTGCGCCACCACCAGCTGCCTCAACTGCAGCTGTTGAGGGGATCGCAAGGCTGAACGAACATTCTCAGGCGATAATATCGGATGGGTGCAAAAGCCAGCGTCAAATTCACCATTTGACATTCCTAAGACCCTTTCAGCGCACAGTCGTCATCGCGCGAGGGTGTACAACAGGAAGGTGCAACACCCAACCAAACAATGACCTCGCAGCAGCAGCATAGCTGCTAGTAACTGGATCCTATAAGGAGGCAATTCTTAGGAATCGTTTAGTTCTTATAAGAACACGGTTGTTGCGGATAGATGCAACGTAACACTTAGCCAGAGTAGAAGGAAGTATTTGAAATGCGAGAACCATAGTCCAAGGCGCCCAGGACAACGAAATGTGAATTAACAGTCACAACAGCACAGTAACACACACCACACCTTCAAAAAGACGGTTGCATAAAACATTTCATTGTCAAACATAATGCTCCTCTACAAATAAATGCCCAAGATCGCTAACAAAAAAATGAGGTTTTCACCACCCTATCAAACGCCGCTGATGTGAGACTCCGATGCCGAGGAAGAATGGAAGGGAAAAAAACTATCAGACGTCACAGCTTACGCAAGTTGCTGGGCCTGAGGATTTAACTTGCCCAAGTCGACGCTCTTGTGATACTGCTTGCACGGCATGTTTTGATGCGCATCCTCGTCTTCATCTTCGATTTCAAACATGCGCTTCAGCTCTTTGCACGCAACCATGTACTGCTGTCTCGCACCGGGGCTCTCCCTAAGAGGATTCGGTGCCTTGTCCCAGCCGTGTGGTACACCCGGGACGCAGTGGTAGTGGACGCGCTTTCCGAGATCTTTTTGCAGGCGGTCGCGGAAACGCTCGCCTTCGGCCAGGAGCATGTCCCATTCGCAACAGAAGAGTACGATGTCATCTGGGAGGGCTTCGAGCATGTGATTCGGAGCTACACCAGGACTTAGCCATGGGTGCGAAAGGTCAAGAGAAGGCGGCTGTAGGTATGAGTCGTCGAAGAGGTCTGTAAACACCGCAGGAAGATTCTGGTCTACCCTTGTGCAGGTTTCGCGACGTTGTGCGCGTGTTTGTGTGTAGTCGACGGATGGGTAGAAGGATACTATGCCCCTAATCTTGAGAACAGCGTTGGACGCCTCCGTCATGACTGACACGCCAGATGTATCCTTGTACGAAGTAACGAGGGATAGCGAGGATGCACCCGTTTGGCGGAGCATAGCGATTCGGTCGAGACGCGACTTCTGACGTACGAGCGGGACGCGGGAGCCGTTCGGGGTGAGGTTCTGGGCGGAGCCTTGAGGCTGCTGGATAACGGCGTTGGGTACGCTGCCCGCTCGCTGGTCGACAATCTTGGCGCCGGATGTGGTGCGATCGAAGAGCTCGCCTTGCAAGCATAGCGGTACCGTAAAGCTCATGTTTCCTCCGGACGAGAAGCCTGAGATAGCGAAGCGATCCGAGTCCAGCATCAATTCGTCGGCGTGTTGCGCCAGCCAGAGCAGCGCATCGGCACCATCTTCCACGGCAGTAGGGAACGGGTTTTCGGGCGCGAGACGATAATCAACGCTGACTACAACGGCTCCTACTTCATCGATTACGGCACCGCACCAGCGCGCGTCGTCGTGTGCTGTCCCGAGAACAAACCCACCGCCGTGGAAGTTGATCACAACAGGGTATTTCTTAGTACCCTTCAGCTTCTTATGCTTCTTGTATTCCTTCGGTACGTAGAAATTGAGGCGGAACTTTCCCTTTAGCGGCGAGACGGTGGCATCAATGTCCTTGTGGAAAGCGGGCTTCGGGGGTCGTGGTCGGGCGAGACGATGCAGCATCATGCCGATGCCCATCAAGACGCGCCAAAACTGCGCCTGGATGTGGAGCATCCATCGCGGGCGGCTGACTTTGGATGGTGGTGGTGCGGTGTCGACGGAGACGGTCATTTCGGTCTTTGGTGTTGTGCGTGGAACCACTCTAGATTGCGCGCGCCATCAATGAGGCCGAGGGTGGTAAAAGAGTTGAAAGGGGGCCTGCGCTTGTGGCAAGCCGAGTATTGGCGAACAGACGACTGATGTTTAGATCCCAGATAGTGTGGGACTAGAGTTGTTGCGATAGGTTTAGTAGACTTGTCGGGTGCTTAATTGTGGTTGCTGGGCTGGGAAACGTTCTAGAAAAGCGAAACACGGGTTGGGTTCGGGAGGTGATGACGTAGGCCTCGTCAAGGGGTCTGGCCATTCATCGGCGGCCAGCCAAGGCTACTATCACCCCATCCATGTGCCGCCGTGCATTCACCCCACTTGGGAAGGAGCTCGTGCAGATGGGATTCGAGAGTATATGCATGACGGAGTCTTTGCGCATTCTGTCATGTGTACGCGCAACGCCATGAATCGCATCGCAGACTCATCGCAGACTCATCACAGCGCGGATACGGAATTCCAAGGATACCAAAAGTGAAATCGCGCAAGCATCACGACGACCACGAAGCTTCTCGGTTGGAACGGCATGAATTCACACCGCTCACTAGTGATATGACTATGGACCAAGTGTACCAGACGTAGGGCCAACCCCATAATCTGCAAAGAGAATAGGGAGAGACACTACCATCTCCATGGCGTACCAAGTCGCAGACAAGATACTATACCAATACCCAAACCCCAAAAGCAAGCAAGCCGGAACGGGTATAAGGCTGCTCAAGTCCTCAGAGAAGCGCCAGACGCTTGCCTATTGATGCTGCCATGAATTATGATGCAAGTAGAGGTGTACACCGATACAAAGGTTGACAGCGAAGTCAGTATCAGGTGTCAAATAACGCCGATGAAGTTGAATGCAAAAGTTGCGCAAAAAGGAGTGGACGAAGGGACAAGGGAAGTCAAGAGGCCGGTCGAAGCAATTACGCATCGACAAACTCGTACTCTTCATCCTCGGGCGCCACACGTCGCTTGGGTCGCGGGGCGTCGTCGTCCATGTCGAGAACTTCATACTCGTTCTTCACCAGCTTCTCTGTCTCCTTGGTCTCGAAGCGCTCCACGGCCTTCTCCAAAGCGTGGTTCAGGATCTGGCTGCCATGGCTAGGGCCTCGGGCGGCGTCGTACGAGTATGCGATCTCGGCATCTGGCGCAGGGGCTGCGGATGGGTGCTCAACGTCCTCATCGGCGGACGACTCGTCACTAGCGAAGCTCATGTCCCTGTTCAAAGCCGTACGTGCTTTCATGTGGCCGGGGTACGATGGCCTACATGGATTAGTACTCTGATGGTCCAGCCAAACCAAATTGAAGGGGCGACTTACTTGAAGACGTTCAGCTTAGCAGGACGGGGCTTGCCATCTTCCTCGCGTCGTCCAGGGCCAAACGCTTGTCCATGCGCCCACTTCGCCCTGCTGTTCTTGTCGCGGTTGAACTCCTTGGCGTCACTGCGAAGGTCGCCAGTGAAGGTCTGGGAGGCCGACATGACGATGTTACGGATAGTTTCGATGGCTGGGTATAGACTGTGCTTCAGCGGGTCTGATATGGTATGCAGAGTCCGAGTGGGTTGGTAGATGTGAAGGTGTCGCGCAGTAGATACTTAGGTAGGTAGGTAGATTGGGAGTGGGTAAACAGTGAGTGAGCGACAAGCACGATAGGGAAGTCAAGGTAATAAGCGGTAGAATGGGAAGGTGTGATTGATGACTGGCAGCTGTCTTGTGAATGACTCTGAGAAGTGACTCAGGATGACGGAAGTCTATTGGGGCAAAGGCCGGGTGGCTATGCAGGCAATTATGATAGATCGGGGCTCGTGTGTAATGACCAGGCAGTTGTTTACTCTCGCGGCAGTGCCGCCCTTATGAGGTCAAAGGCGTAGGCACCGTCCCCGCTCTTTGTCGTGGTTCCTGATAAGGAGGCAATGAGGTAGTGGGAGCTCATGACCCAGATGCCAGCTTCCGACTCGCCGAGGCCCATTTCCCGCTTTGGCCCGAAGCGCCTCCGGTTCGACGCTCTCGTCCATGATGCCATCATCGGGGTTTCGTAGACCTTGCTGGCTGAACGTGGGCGAGTTGGAGGCTTGCTGCGTTCCTGGCTGATGCGCATGGGCAAGGGTGAAGCTCTCAGCTAGCAAGCTTGCAAGCTCTCAGGCGCTCCAAGCTGCTGCTCCAGGTTCCGATCGCCGACCCCACATCAGCCTCCACACCTCAGACAGCAACAGTTACGGCATGCATCCCAACAATCGCTGCTTATTTATTACTCGACGCCCCTCAGCACGCAGCTTCGATAAGGATCCGGATTCGGCCGATGCATCCGCGCCCTTGTCACTAGCTTAGGGCGCTCATCTATCTAAAGAATCAAGTTATGTACCCCATACCGTGGGGTTGGAGCATCCGTCAATCAGCTATCTGGGAGCACTAACGTGTCTAATCTTAACATGCGTTACTAAGAGGGCCGTTCCTGGTGTACCCCTAACCACACGGTTCAGGTATGGTACGCGGCCTCGTCCTCGTCCGTGTCGCTACCCTCTACTTGACCAGCCTCGCTTGGAAGCATGTCAGGAAACCAGCCGTACTCCCCGAGCTCCACAGTGTACTGCCCCATAGCATCCTGCCTGACCTCCACACCCTCCCTCCGCAAAGCATCCGCTTGGTGGGCTGCGGCACTGGGTCCTCTTTGTCATAGTCAGCAATCGATCGCAGGCAACAAAGCCTTGTTGTTGCGATGAGTGGCGCTGACCTTGGGCTGATGCCGCCTTTGGCGTTGATCACGCGCTGCCAAGGCACGTTGCCGCTGTGAAACGTAGGGCTCTTCTTGCTGCTGTCGGTCGACGGCGATGGCAGATTCTTGAGACAGACTCCGACTTGTCTTTGACGTCATGCGTTAGTTCGGTTGCGACATGATGGGGATGAGTGCTACCTTGGGCATTCGGCTATGGTCAAAAGAACAAGTCAGCAAGCTGTCGTCATCCGGTGAAGCAACGCACGCTTTCCGACCAACCTGGCAATGTGGCCGTAGCTGGTGACCTTGCCGTGGGGGATCTCCTGAATCGCCTCGTATACTGCCGTGTACCACAGCCAAACCTCTTCGGAGCGCTCTCCTGGCGCCATAGTGATCCGAGGTGTAGAAGTGATTGAGATCGACAGGCAGCGTCCGATCGCGATCGACAGCACGTCGTGACGCCCGATCACGTGACATTAAATGATGCGCATGCCAAGCCCATCGACTTTCTATGCCGAACTTCGCGACTTGTACACTCACCAACTAACCCCACAACCCGAACCAATCATGTCTGGGCTCGCCGACTACTTGGCCAAAAACTACCTTACGGCTGATTCGGAGAAGAAATCGAAAAAGCGCAAGCGGAAGAACAAGGATGCAGGCCTCATCATCGACGATGATGACAATCTGGGCTGGAAAGACAAGGCCGATGACGATGACGACGATGCGCCAATGATAGGTGAGAACTTTCTGATCGCTTCGGTTCTAGGCTTTGATTGTTAACATAGACTTCCATTAGTCGGTGGAGGCACACTCAAGAAATCCAAGAAGAAGTCAAAAGGTACCAGCGCAGCGACCTGGACAGCCGTAGGTGTCGCCGCACCCTCACACGCTGAGCAACTTGCTGCCGATGCAGCTGCCGCCGATGCCATCATAGCAGACACCGCTGCCGACCGCGAAAAGGCTGCCGAGGCTGAAGATGAGGCGCCGGAAATGGTGGATCAAGATAACGTGCTCAGGATGGAGTCAGGCGCAAAAGCAGGCCTACAAAGTGCCGCAGACGTCGCAGCAGCTATGAAGATAAAACAGGACGAGGAGAAGCGCAAGGTTGAACAAGCCACAAAGGAGATGGGGAGTGCGGCGCAAGAGACTATATACCGTGACGCGAGCGGTCGCATCATCAACGTCGCAATGAAGCGTGCAGAGGCACGGAAGAAGGCTGAGGAGGAGGAGCGTAAGAAGCGCGAAAAGGAAAAGGCAGCGCGCGGAGACGTTCAGAATGCAGAAGCCGAGCGACGGAAACAACAACTGCAGGATGCGAAAACGATGACGATTGCACGGTACGCAGACGACGCAGAGCTCAACGATGAACTAAAGGAGCGAGGCCACTGGAACGATCCAGCCTCGGGATTCTTGCGCAAGAAGAAGGCGGGGCGCAGTGTTACGGGAAAGCCATTATACAAAGGTTCTTTCCAGCCAAACAGATACAACATTCGCCCGGGACATCGATGGGATGGTGTCGACCGAAGCAACGGTTTCGAGAAGCAGTGGTTTGATTCAAGAAATCGCAAGGCAGACATTCAGAAACTGGAATACCAGTGGCAGATGGATGAATAGCCTGGCACTTACGTCAAAGCTTTGTACAAAAGAGGTCATTGTTATTATCTGCATAGCGCGGCGTTTCGGTCAACTATCAAAATATATACAGAAAGCTTTAAGCTTTGGGAATTATATCACCGGACTCCAATCTCGGCCGTTTCATGTCCTAGCACAATGGCAAATTCAGCATACCGAATGCGCAGTCTGTCCAAGCTTCTTGTCTAGAAGTAAAGGTAGATGAAGACGTCCTGTAGCGCGGCATCGCTAGTATTTACACATCTAACTACTGACTCGCTAGCATCTTACTTGAATAAGACTGAGATAAGTCAACTGTCGCTCCTAGGAATCTTGGGTCCGTAAGGACGTCTTCTCCATTTCCGGAAAGACGAGTTCTGGGGCCAAATCTGCCAGATGTACTTAATCTTGGAATCTCCAGGTATGCTTGTCCGCACATTAGGCGGCATCTTTTAGGAAAAGTTTGACATCTTTGGAGGCATCCCCCGCCTATTCCACGTGACATGTCAGCCAACAATAAGAGAAGGGAATTGATATCGACAAGTATCACTGCAAAAGATGAATTCGAATATCTCAAGAAAGCGCATATCCCATTCCCATGTACACTCCACGCCCCAGCTATTAATAAGCCTTAACAGCAGCTAACTGCAGAATCCTATCCGTAATCACCGGCTTCTCCAACGGCTCCGTTCTATTCTGCGGATCCGGCTTCCCATCCCTCTCCGGCGGACCCTGCTTGCGAATATTGCAATGTGGCCAGTGCGTCGTACCCTGCCAATTCTTGAACAGCTGCGCCTTGAGCTCGAGATCCTCGGTCTTTGCGAACTTGGCGGGCGTCATGCAGATGTACTGAACGTGGCGGATGAGATTGCCTTGGGGGAAGCAGGCGTAGTGCATGGTGCGGGAGTCCCTATATAGGTAGCGTTAACTTCCACGCCCGTTTAGAGGAAAGGAAGAGGGTAAGGGGGGAATGCGAAAACCCACCAGAGCACCAAGTCCCCAGCATCGAGGTTAACCTTTTCCAGCGTACACCCACGATCCTTGAACCACTTCACATCTTCCTCCTTGAAAATAAACAGGTCCTTGAAATCCTCTTCCTCGGGCGGTTTATCCTCATGGCTATCCTGCTCCCTCGTCTCACGAAAGAACTCATCAAACAACTTACTGCTCCCCTTCATCAGAATCAAACCTCCATCTTCCGAGCCATTGGGTTGGTAGTTCAGCAGCCCTTGCACACACTGCATTCCCTTGCGGTGCGGCGACTGATCGCAGTGCGGCCACGGACTCCATTTGAGATCCTTTTGCCGCGGCAGCGTGATGTTCATGCCGTCGAATGAGCAGAGGAGCTCGTCTGTACCCCAGAGTTTGGCAAAGGTTTCGATGACTTTGGGTTCCGTGCGGGCTTCCCTGGCTTTGGCATGAGTATACGGGAAACAGAAAGATTGTATCTTGGGAGATGTCACAACTTACCATACAAACTTCTCGTGCGTGCTGGAATACGCAAAGTACATGCCGCCCTTGAAGCTCACGGGAAGATGCTCTTGTGTCCATGTTGATTCATCGTTGGGATCGAAACCGCGGCCAAAGGACTGCAGCCATTCAATTTGCTTTTGCTTGTAGTATTCTGCGCGCTCGGGGGTGATGGCGCCTTTAATGATGGCGGTACCGTTTTTGTGGAAGTCGTCGCGCCAGTCACCGTATTCTGTGCCCTCGTATGAGATCAAGTCAACGCCGCTGTCTGGCTTGGGTTCTTCGGCGTGAGGTGCCATGTTGGAGAGATTTTTTGGGGTTGCTGTGATTGATGGGTTTGGTTATCTCTCAACTTGCAGGGTAGGGTTGAGATGAAGCTTTGCTAGAAACACTCCTGATTGCACTCGGATGGTTTTATATATACCGTGTGTATCATGAATCATGTATTGTCCTCGAGGCAATAGTAATTGTTTAGAAATGCCGCGCAGCGTTACCGGTGGTATCGGTAAATGTGGGCGCTGTACCCCGCGTCCTCGCAGGAGGATTTGTGGATCCCGGGGAATGTGGGGGCGGAGATGACTGACTTCTCGGACCCTTGTGGAGGTCACTCCCACTGTATTGTAGACTTAGCTCGACGCGTCGCGTGTTCGGTGGTTTTGTAAATTACTCAAGTAGTTGTCACGGGCTTTTCTGACCATCCTGTCAACTATCGTCCTCTTCCTCCCCTGTACTTCCAATCATTTTGAACATCAAAGATGCCGGTTCCAATGCAAGTGGCCTACAAGCCCATCTCTAAACCGGAGGTGGGTGTCAACAACTACCAAGGCTTCACACCGGGCAAGACCGAAGTCCTTCGCAAAGGCGCGAAACCGCACAATGCTCGCGCTCTCGAGTCCGACATCCAAATCGACCACGATGTCGAGATTGTAGTCAGAGATGGGTGCCGCCTCTATGTCGATATTTACAGGCCCGCCAATGTTCCAAAGGACGAGAAGCTACCAGCTGTGATCAGCTGGTCATGCTACGGGAAGAAATACTCCGCTCTACATATGCTTCCGATCTGTGTTTGGAACTGCTGTGTGCCTAACGAGGCCCTCAGTGGATTGGAGAAGTTCGAAGGGCTTGACCCAGTCGTATGGTGTCCGCGTGGCTACGCCATTGTTTCGGTGGATTCACGTGGCACTGGAAACAGCGATGGATCAATACCAGTACGTATTCTCCTTTGCTTGGTTTTATTCAGGTTTCGCTAACCATGATAGATAATGGGCTCCCAAGACGCAGAAGACTGCTACGACGTCATCGAGGCCATTGCAGCGATGCCCTGGAGTAACTGCAAAGTAGGCATGGCCGGCAACAGTGCCCTGGCGATTATCCAGTGGCATGTTGCATCCCTGCACCCACCCCATCTTGCCGCCATTGCACCCTGGGAGGGCTCTGGTGACATCTACCGTGAGCAATTTTGCCGAGGTGGCGTCTTCAGCATGTCGAACTTCGATCTCATCACCCATTTCATCATCAAGACGAACAACCCCGGCGGTGGCATCGAGGACTTTGCCGAGATGCACCGACGGTCACCAGTCGCGAACGCGTATTGGAGCGACAAGCGTCCTGATATGACAAGGATCGAAGTCCCTGTGTTCATTAGCGGAAGCGACTTTTCCAGCATACATACGATGGGGTCCGTACGAGGATGGCTAGAAGTTCCTCATGACAAGAAGTGGATTCGATGGAGTTCGCATCAGGAGTGGTTTGAGCTGTACTGCGATCCCCACGCAGACAAAGAACTACATAAATATTTCGACAAGTATCTCCGAGGTGTTGACAATGACTGGGAGAAGATGCCGAAGGTGCGATGGTCGGCGCTCCAGTTCGGCGATCGCGAAGCCATCGATGGCATCGAATTCTCGGATTTCCCCGTGCCAGAGACGCAATACAAGGAGTTTTATCTATCCGGCTCTGGCTTGAGCGAACAAACTCCTTCCAAGACCGAGACCATCCGCTACAACTCAGAAGACTCGAAATCGATCGCCGAATTCACCTACAAGTTTGCGCAAAAGTCGCGCCTCATTGGCCTACCGAAGGCCGTTCTGTACATGTCAGCACCTTCCCATGACGACATGAACGTTTTCGTCATCTTACGCAAGCGAGGTAAAGACGGGAGTCTACTTATGCACCTCTGTTTCCCATTCTCGGCAATACCCTCAGCCTACAAGAGCATCGAAGACATTCCAGAGAAAGAACGAGCAAGTTTGAACTTGCACCTCGGCAGTGTTGGTGTACTGCGAGCTAGCCACCGGGCATTCGACCCAGCGCGAAGCATCCATGAGCAATTTCCATTCCACCCGCATGACAAAGAGGAGAAGATCACACCCGGCAAGGTCGTGAAGCTGGAGATCGGCATTTGGTCCATGGGCGTGGATTTTGATGAGGGAGAGTCGATAAGCGTTCAGGTTTCTGGAAGTTTTCCTAGCATCGCCGAGTATACGGCTTTCTCGAAGCCGCGACCGGAAGATGAGAAGAACAAGGGAGAACATAGGATACATGTTGGGTCAGACACCCCGAGTAGGGTTATACTGCCTTTTGTTCCTTTGTAGCTGTAGATAGGTGTAGATAAGGCCAATGCATATTAAAATTTCATCAAAGCTACGTGACTTTGTGGTTATTCTGCGTATGCTTGCAGTGTCACGGTCTGAGCATGCGTAACGCTCCGTTGGGTCATGACAAACGCTGTGTGAGCGCTTGTGAATTCTCGTCTGAACAAATTCTGCGATTACTCTGTGTAAAACTTCAACGTCGGCAATAGATTTACAAGGGCTTACGCGCGAAACCAAAACAGTCGCGTGAATTGCGGCTGCAGAAGTTGAAGCCAAAAGTGATTGGAAACCGCACAGTACCGATTGGCTGTATCAGTAGATGCCCTCTTTCCGGGGGCTAACCTCTTTCTGCGAGCTAGCCCACCACATTCCGTGAACTAGTCCACTCCCCGACACAAGCTACCCCGGATTACCCCACAAACCCGTTAACGACGCCAGATTCATAGGTGAAGATGCGCGCAGGTTCAGTGCCGTACGATGCTCGTGAAGTGGAGTTCTATCCAGGCGGGGGATGCGGGGTTGGCGCCGTTATCCAGACCAAGGCTTTGTAAACCCGACGAGATCATCGGCCATGGCGAGGGTCGGGGGACGAACTAGACGGCAAGAAGGGCTGCTGGGTATCAAGCAAGGGATCTTAAAAAAAAAAGAGGGCCCGAAGTTCTTAACATATAACCAGCTCATTGCGCAGAATAGACTCCCTCATCTCAACGCGGATATTCCCCGGTGCTCTTCCAGTTTGGACGAGCGGGTAGATATTTTATCAACGTCTCCATTCTCTTCTCTAGGTATATTTTGCCTTATCCCGAGAACCTCGATGACTCACGGGAAGATGCTCGATGATGCCAAAGGCTCAAAGGCCATGGAGACCCAAGTCGAACGGTACGAAGTCGTCTCGGATACTGAGACAGGCATCGTGAAGCCTGTCCAGGAGCCTGCGGCGATGGGAACCGTGACCATCACCAACCTCGACGAAATCTTTTTAATCCCAGCCCCCAGCGCTGATCCCCGGGGTTTGTGCTGTCCAACACTCACTCAGCCGGGTGGAATGTATACTGACTCGTCTCATCAGACCCACTGAACTTGTCCAAGTTTCGCAAAATCCTCTTCATTGTGCTGGTTTCAATCTTCTCCGGCCTGGGTCTCTCGCTGGTTTCGGGTTTCGGTGGTCTTCTAACCTGGTACATACCTATCTATGCCGCAGCCGGAGCTACTTATGGTCAGTGAACTCAAGTTCTTGCGTCCTCTGACTGCGCTTACTAGCTCTTCAGCCGACATCACTGCGCTCATGACCTACCCCTCCATGTTCATGGGTGTAGGAAATCTGATTTGCATGCCGCTCGCTCTTGCAGTTGGAAGACGCCCTGTCTTCCTTCTGTCGCTGCTGTTCCTAATCGCGTCCTCCGTCTGGGCTGCATATGCGAGAAACTATAATGAACATCTCGGTGCTAGGATGCTCCTCGGGTTTGCAGCCGGTCAGAGTGAGGCACTGGTGCCTATGATGATCCAGGTAAGCATATCAATATGAGAGAACAAAGAACAATGTCTGACCAAGACGTAGGAAATTCATTTCGTCCACGAGCGCAGTACTTTTCTCATGTGGCAATCTGCTACACAGACAGTGCTTTCGGCTGTGTACATCATCTGCGCGTCGCCAATTGCTGGCGCAGTCGGTCCGTCCAACTGGTATCTCCTTGGTGCGGGGCTTTGCGCAGCCACGTTCGTTGCTTCGATTTTCTGGGTCCCCGAGAGTAGCTATGATCGCTCTCTGACTGCCTATGGTCAATTCTCTATAGAGGAAGGTGGCGAGCAGCTGGATGGATCAAGAGCGACTGCACCGCAGCCGGCCAAGCTGTCCGAGAGACCACCGCTGGACACGACAAGGTTCCTGCCTCGCACCGTGTGGTCAGATATGCGCATCTTTGTTGCCAAGCCCGACTGGAAGGAAGGCCTCTACGGCTTCATCAACACTTTCCAGGTTATGTTGTTCCCCAACGTGCTCTGGGCCTTTTGCCTAAACGGTCTTACCATTGGTGTCAATATAGCCATCGGAACGACATACGGCAGTATCTTAAGCGCGCCTCCGTACAACTGGCCTGATAGCTCCGTCTCATATGTCAATGCTGGGCAGATTGTGGTCGCTTTCGTCGCTCTCCCACTTCTCGGTAACGGCAGTGATGCCGTGATCAAATGGCGAGCAAGGCGCAATGGGGGTATCCACGAACCTGAGAACCGCTTACTCCTACTTTGGATCCCTCTGCTATGTGGGTGCCTAGCCGCCACCCTGTACGGTGTTGCAGCGCAGAATCCAGAGGGCTACCACTGGTTTGTTTTCGTCTTCGCCAACGCAGGATACTACTTCGCCTTCGTTGGCGCCAACATCGCTGCAATCACCTATCTACTTGACTCTTATCCAGCACGCGCAGGCCCGATCCTTGTCGTTATTACGGCTCTTCGAGGCTTTGTCTCGTTCGGTACAAGCTATGGAGTCGCTAAGTTTATCGAAACTGATGGCTACGACGGAACCTTTGGAACATACGCTGGATTGACTGCACTATTTGGCTTGTTAGGTATCCCTGTTTTCCTGTATGGCAAGAAAGTCAGGGCTTATACCGGCAAGTGGGCTATGAAGAAGAAGTCGGGTCATCCTTCGATGTCGTATTGAGGAGACAGTCTACCGTATCTTCGCGCAAGTACGATCGATTATTCGTAGCCGGTTGGTGTTAGTATAACGCTGTCGTTTTAGTATTATTACCTGGATAAGGCAATTCGTACATAATGGAATATTAGGGTGTGATCAAACATCCTGGTTTAAAGTAGTCACAGCAAAGCTAAGGCTTTTGCTATCATGGCACGCCAGAAGACAATAGTAGTCAGTGGAAGACGGTTACTACTAGAAATCCTTCACTTCAAGGAATAGAAACTACGTGTAAAAAAGGCTGTTCACCCGCAGCTATAACGCCAATTTCCTAGCTCATTTCTGTACTTAGACTCTCTTTGGTCTAACCTGAGCAAGCTCCACCGGACCAGGACCCTGCATACAAGCTTATATCTCCTGTTCATGTCTCCTTGAATGTGTCAACACCCAGACACTATCAGGCTCGTATCGTTTCTCAGCGCTTTGCGCAAAGTCTCCATGTAGGCAGTACCCCACCACCTTAAAGACCAAAGAAAGCCAGCGCCTCCGTCGGATGCACAGGAACAACATGCCCAACACCCATGGCACTATATCCCGTAAGAAGTTTCCCATCGCCATACATCATCCTAGTATACCCCCGTTGCGGACTATCTGTCGTATTCCCCTTAAACCCCACCGCATGCACGTTACTCCACTGTTTCAAATCTTCCACAAAGTTGTGATACACCACCGTCGTATCGCTAGTCCCATGCCAGATCTGCATCTTGGGCCATGGACCCTTGTAGCCAGGATTGAACGAACGGACAATGTTGCCCCATTCCTGTGGCGTCTTGGTGATCTGGCCGAGAGCACATGGGGGGTACGGGTTTGGTGGGACGCCGTTGGGGACTGAGATACAGCCCGCGGCTACGCCTGAATACACTGATGCAGCGGCGAAAACGTCGGGGTAGACTGCGGCGAGGACGTTGCCCATCATGGCGCCGGAGGATGTGCCGACGACGTAGACGCGGGATGTATCGGCGGAGTATTTCGTGAGGGTGTAGTTGACCTGTGAAGGTTTTAGCTCTCTGCTTTTCGGTAGCGGGTAAAGTAGAGGGGTAGATAGTTACCATTTGTACGATACTTTGAGGATCACTGCCGCCGTCACGTGTGAGACTTGCTTTCGTGCCGCAGTCCCAGCAAAGGAGATCGTGGGTGGAGGACGGGTAGATGAGTATGGCACCCTTCTGCTTGGCGACTGCTGGTAGATTGTTCTCCCTGTAGTAGCTTTGTGCTGAGCCGTGGCAGCCGTGAAGCTGGGCATCATTGTTAGTGATCATTTTCATCTTCATGTTGGTATTGGTTGCTTACTGCGACTATGATCGGGGCGTGACTCGAAACCCTTGCAGGTGTCTCAATCCACATCTCGATTCCAGATGGGTTGGTCCCGAAGTTTATAACTTGAGTGAGAGCACCATTCGCGAGAGTGGCGAAGAGAGTATTGAGAAGGACGCTGCTCAGGAGCATCTTTATAGAGTGAAAAGGTATGCAAAATATGGATGTTCTGTTAGTGATTGAGCTTGAGCAGAGCAAGGATATATAACCAATCCTGATCAACGACCTCGGTTACATCGATCCGACTGCTGTAGCTCAGAAACGGAAGGTAAGGGCATACATCCACTTGTAGCGCATAAGAGCGTTATTCGCGCGGAGCATCCTTTCGCTTTGAGGATAAGCTCAGTTGCTTGTCACGTCACAAGCGCTCGGCAGATGTGATTTGATGTACTATTGCGCAGATCCTAACGACATGTGCACTCTCATATTATATCGATGCCCAGGCCCTGTAGGTTTCGGTGTAATTTGTACCGTGCCGACTTCGACATCCTTCATTTAGCTAGCTAATTCGCGTAATAGATGCTCTTCCGGTACAGTGAGGAGGAATTTGGGTCGACTCTAAGATACAGTGCTATCAAAGTATATCGTTGCAGCGATGAAGCTCAACCATGAGTTGCTCCCACAGCAGTACTAAAAGTATGCTTCCCGGAAGGTACCACGTAGATAGAGGACCCATTGCTTCTAGCCATGAATCTGGCGCGCTGTGTGGTTTGCACCTCATACCCAGCCGGTAAGTGTACTTCCGCCTCAACATTGGCTGGCACTGTGGCCGTTAGTGTGAACATGCCTGTAGCTGTCAAGTTCCATTCGCTTCTAGCCTCTCCCCATTGCGTCTGATAGGTACCCGTGGCGCTCGTAATATCACCAACAAGCTTCGGATGGAAAACAAGCCCGCTCCCCCAAGTGCTGCTAATTGTGCTGAGCGATGTAGGCTGGATACCTGCGATGCTGGCGTGAAACCACTCATCGATCTGAGCAAGGATCATATGATTTTTAGAGTCTTCTCCACTCCATCGCTCACCGATCGTAGTGAAACCCTGCGGGTTCGCCTCGGTTGAAACCATGAAGTAACCGTAGCTCGGCTGATCGTTCTGCTGCAAAGCTTCCCAAAGCACGTCATCACGTCCTCCAGCAGAAAGAGCTCGAACGACGGGTCCCGTGCCTATGGTCCCGCTACTCAAATGAGACCCTTGTCCATCTTGAGAAGGATACTCGTAGGTGAGCTCGACCAATGCATCGAGCACCTTTTGTCTGTTCTCCTCGGATACAAGACCAGCATCTAATGCAAGAGCTTGCGCTGTTTGTGTAGCATTCGCCGTAGAATTATTGCCATTGTTTGTGTAACGACCCGTGGCGTTATTGTAGAACATGTTGTTGAAAGCATTTCGAATCTCCAGAGCTAGGCTGGAATACCGATCGGCATCTGCATTATGTCCTGTCAAATTGGCCATACGCGCCATAGCAGTGACTGTCAAGTAGTAACCCCAGGTACCAGTGATACGACCGGAAGTTCTAGCATCGTCTTCCACCCAGTCGGCGAGCGCAGCATCGACAATGTACCCTTGTACCTTCTCGCGTTGTATGTAATCGACAAAGCCGACCATCTGCTCGTAGTAGGTGGTCATGACTGTTCTGTCGCCATACATATCGTACAAAAATGAAGGAACGAGCACGACGGCATTGCCCCAATTGATCTCATCTCCAAATCGACCAGAGTAACCCCAATCATAGACGGGTGCCTTCAGGGCAACATTCCCAGCCATGGAGGTATTTGCAATTGATTGCGCTTCCACCAGGTTTCGCATATTTGTACGCAGGTAGGCGTTGATGTGGGCGTTGCGATATATGGCACCCATAGGCTGAGTGTAATCGGCTGGATACGAGAGCTTCTCACGACCCGGGCAATCAGTAAAGACCGACATGATATTGCTGGCAAAAGAATAGCGCGACATTTTGTGAATCCGGTTGATACGAGCGTTTGATGAGGTAAAGGTGCCAGCGACGGGAACTGCCGCTTGCACACGTGCGCCTGCAATCAGGTTGGGGGTTGGCTCGAAGCCGGCGGGAAGGCCAGTTACTTGAATCCATTGCATAGCAAAGTAATTGAAGTCGGGATGCCAGGTTTCACCTCCAGGACGCCCTGCAGTGGTATAGGTGTTGAATACATCCGTACCCCGGGACGGAGGCCCCACGATGGAAGTCTGGTTCACAGTACCATCTGCATTAAGCGACTCCGCAGGCTGCATTTTGATTACTACGCCGGCAGGCATCTCTGGGAGTTTTAGAACAGGCCAACCTGCCATGTTCTGTCCAAGATCGAAAACCCAAGTTCCATTGACGGGGTTGGTGATCGATACCGGGGTAAAACACTCCATGACTTTGACCGGTTCGGCAGCACGGGCAACCAATTTGGTTGCAAGGTTTGGGGGAGGTGCAAAAGCAGCTGAGACCCAGTCGGATGAGTTGGACTGAGCATCAGGACGATCCCAACCTATCTGTTCACGACGGGCATCGAAATCGGCACCCGAATACCACGCATCCGTAACCAATGGACCGAGGGTGGTACGCCAGGAGCGGTCGGTAACAATTGAGTACGTACTCCCATTACTGTAGGTGATTTCGAGCCGCCCTATTAAGCGCGGGGTGACTGTAAAGCGTCAGCAATATTCTTTAGTACCAATTCATGTGGGTTCAGCCTGATTCAGCAACACATGAAGATGCATATCAATCCGAGCAAAGTTGGGGCTGGGCTATATGTACCTGCAGCGCCAGCAGACGGATCACTGCCGGCGACATTGTTGCCTGAACCGGTGACTTTTGTACCAGCAGCATGTGCAAGCGTTAGACTCGGATAAAAGCTGATGGTACTCTGATTAGTATTGATCGAGGATATTACGCGTGATTCCAGCCGATCGCCACCGCCACTAGTATCAATGTTTATGGTGCCTTCCAAATGGTATCCAGTAACATTATTCAGCATTACACTGGTGCTACCAATTTCCACACCACTGACAAGGTTTCCGTCACCTTTGAGCTGGCTCTGCCACCAGGCATACGGCGAGTCGCGACCGACACTGGGGTTTGTGACGCTCCGACGAACATAGGCAGGTCCATTGCCCATCTTAACGCCGATAACGTTGTTTCCAGAACACAGAAATTGTCGGATGTCGTAGGTACGATACTCGCTAGAGAGCTGGTAGTTGGAGTAGCCTGGGGCTAAGACCTCGTCGGTAATGGCCTCACCATTTACAGTAGCATGCATCATTCCAACCCCGGACAGATAGAGACGTGCAATAGCAACTTCCTTTTCCGGGTCGATATTGAAGCAGCGGGTAAATAAGGGCAATGGATCCTCTTCGGCACGGTCAGGGTAGTCGATCCAGCGAGCTTTGCCCCAATCGGCTTGCTGAAGCAGTCCGACGGTCCAGGTTGAAGGGTCCGACCATGTTGAGGGCTGGTCGTGAGCATCCCAGACTCGCACGCGCCAGACGATCGTCTCGCGAGAGGCAAGATGCTGGTCGAAAAGTACCGACTGAGTCTGGCCTTGAAGCTTCCCACTTTCCCAGCGTAGTCGGTTCGCCTCCAGATCAGGAAGAGAGGTGGCTACCTGGACTTGGTATGCAGTCTGCTTATCTCCAGGACAGACCGCTTCGGCGCAGTCCCCGGGTTGGCTTATCTGCCATGCTAGAGTGGGGCGAGTGTTTTCGAGGTCCAAGAGTTGATCAAAACGTCCGTCAACGCTGAGCCGTACAACCTTGACTGTAGTATTCTGTGCTTTGATGACTGTAGAGAGTAGCGCACACGTAGTGGTGACGAGGATCAAAACGAAACGCATTGTGCCAATTGGTAAGATTCTTGCAATTTGGCAAGCTCAAAATGTACAAGTTAGCGCGATGGCTTTATACCACGTGGTAAAGAGCCATGAGGCAGTTCCATCATCGGAGAGCACTCTCCCGAGTCCGCGAAGGACGATGAAAACCCTGCCAGACCTGGGGATCTAATGCTCTCCCCGGCGGTTATTAGAAGAGTTGTTTCGCGCTCATCCTTAACTTTTAGAGTTAGCTCAGGTTCACCCCGCAATTTTGGTGCTCGCCGCCGGTTCGGTAAGATGCGCTACAGTATAATTACACGCATGTGGAGCGACATGATCTTCCCGCGTCAGCAACTTGCATATGTCTTTTCTTGGCGCATTTCTCTTGGCCTTTCTACATCTTTGCTTGAGCTCTTGAAGTCGAATGAAATGTTGTTCATCCATCAAACTACTTGGGCGCATCTGGAATACGACATGTTGCTGCAATTCCTCTTTTTAGTGAGACTAATATCGAGAAATGGTGGTAGCAAAGACAAGCGAAGATCTTGGCGCGACGTTGTGTGCGAGAGAGAGTGCGAGACCGAGCCGGAGAAAGAGGAGGAACGGGCCAGCCTTCCAAAACGGCATAGGGTCCGAATCAAGTTGCAAGAAACCCTCGAAAAGTGTGACAACACCGTCAGTACTTCGATTCTGCTTGAAAGTAGGCTGCTCACTGTTGAGAAACAAGAGCTATTTGGCAAACACGATGGCTCCTTGGCATGAAGTTCAATATGGCTTTTACCGGTAGCCGATTGGAAACAACCATAAACCGGATCTTTTGTTCTCACCACTCGTTCAGCATCTCCACTTCGGTGATTCCCTTCATTCTCGAAAACTCTCATTTGATACGCGCGGTTTTTTTCACCTCTGTAGTATTGCCGTCATCCACCTTGCGCTTGGAATTCTGTTCGGGCCAGGTCTCAGGTCGTGGCCCTCCTAGTACCCAAGCAAAGCGATGTCCAATCCTCCAAAAATGTGGCTCTGATAAATGAGCAGGCGCAGGCTCCTAGAGTGTGAGAGACGCAATAAAGAGGTCTACTTTCTCGTCGCTATATGACAATCGGAGTTTCTCGATTGTCGGTTTCAAAGGAAGCAGGGATTTCCTGGATACTTTTGGTGCCGTGTAAACTGGGGTACGGAGCGCCTCTAGGAAGTCTTCCTTTAGCCTCTGGTAAAGAGGGTGTCTTGTACGAGGCAGGATAATTCTTTGCTTGAACTCGTCAATATTGAATTCAAACTTCACAATAAAGTTTATGTGCAGCTCTCTTATATAGACTTGCGGAAACGAATTGCCGTGTCGATGCTTCAAAGTTCGCTCAAACAAACGGATGAGCTCTTCCAAATTGTCGAATAGTGGCCTGAAATCATCTTTGTGAAAGATTTCAACCCTTCTTTGCACGTTCGCCGAATTCTCTCTCTATGGATCATGAGCTTCTATAATGTAGTCGATTTTCATAATGTCGATGTTTGGCTGTAACGTTGGAAGCTGTACCCAACAGAATTAATTGCCGCTCGAAAATATTTGTGCGGTGATGAACGCAAAACTATAGTGTATCTGCCGGGTTTGGACGAGTTTGTTGATATGTTCTTCAAATTCTCTGTGTATTGGCGATTGCACGGCTGGATTGGGTACTCTTGTTCCGATTTATTGTTATGTCGATAGCGTTTCGTGGATGATTTAATTCTGTTGAGATCAGTCCTTTGATGATTTGTTCACCGAGATGAATTGGTCAGGTAAGCATATATGCGGTCGCGAACTTTGCGAGGGAGATCCGTGAAGCTTTTCTCGACCTTTTCTTCCTTTGTTGGAGGGACGGGTAATAGTGAACGAAGCTTGCGGCCTGACATGGCTAATAAAGTTCGTAGTCGAAAGTGCCGAAGATATGTGGTGAATGAAGTTTCGTCGGTGCGTACAAATGTAGGAAGTGACAAAGACCTGAGGTTGATGACGTAGTTGGAGCGTGCTCGAGTCATTCTGCATCCGACAAGGACATCACATGACGTCGCGGCAACTTTGCGTCCCCCACAAACTTCACACTTGCAGCTCGCGACTAGGCGCAAACGATGCGCCACAGCCTCCATGTCCCTCTCCAAGTCTGCCAAAACATACCTATTCAACCAAGCAAAGTACAAGAATTTCAATGCCTTCAATTCGCTAATTGACCCATCCGTCCTCATCGCACGCACCGATGCCGCGGGCCAAAGCACTTCACTCTCTCAAATCAGAGACAAACCAATCGCGATCAAAGACAACATCTGCACAAAGGACTTCAAGACTACGGCATCCTCACGCATACTGAGGGACTTTACCAGCCCATATGATGCGACGGTAGTGAAGCTTCTTAAAGATGAGGGTGCGGTGGTGGTGGGAAAGACAAATATGGATGAATTCGGCATGGGCTCGCATTCGACGCATTCACATTTTGGCCCTGTAAGAATGCAGAGGACCGAGGGCGAAGATGCGAGTGCAGGAGGAAGCTCAGGTGGAAGTGCGCTTGCAGTTGCGAGCTCGCAGTGTTGGGCGTAAGTCTTCGACCGTTGTCAAAGTCGGGCTACACGTACTGAGACCACCAGCGCGCTAGGTACCGATACTGGAGGCTCTGTCAGACTTCCTGCTGCATATACGGGTGTCTTTGGATTCAAACCTAGCTACGGTCTTTTGTCGAGGCGGGGGGTGATTGCCTATGCCAATTCCCTAGATACAGTTGGCATACTTGGACGGTCCTCAGGGTTTGTCAGGACCATTTTTGGTGAGTGAAAGGCTGTAGATCATGCGGCGCGTATCGTACCTGACGGTTCATACAGATAAGCTCAACGTTCATGATCCGGAAGACCCGACCTCTATCCCTCCTTCGACGCGCGCAAGACTTAGAGGCCCACAGGAGAGCAGATCAAGCCGCCCTCTGAGGATTGGCATTCCTCTCGATTACAACATTGATACGCTGCACCCCGTTGTCCGTAAAGCATGGATACTACGACTAAGGCACTTGTGGGATCGCGGACATAGTTTACACCCCATCCGCCTACCAACAACACAACAGGCTTTATCAGCTTACTATGTGCTTGCACCGGCCGAGGCATCCAGCAATCTCGCAAAGTACGACGGGGTCCGCTTCGGTAGCAGAGCAGATGGCATTGACGGGGCACCCGATAGTGTGCTGTTCGCTAAAACCCGTGGCCAAGGGTTTGGACTTGAAGTTCAACGCAGAATCTTACTTGGAGCTTTTTCGTTGAGCGCCGAAGCTATTGATAATTACTTTATTCAGGCACAGAAAGTTCGCAGGCTGGTACAGGAAGATTTCAATAAGGTCTTTGCAACGCCCAACCCGCTATTCGAGCACGAGACTACATTTCAAGAGGAGCAGACCGAAAAAGTTGACGTCATACTATGCCCGACTGCACCATCAATGGCGCCGTCATTATCGGAAGTCGAAACTCAAGATCCCATTCACTCCTATATGAACGATGTCTTCACTGTCCCTGCTAGTCTTGCTGGGTTGCCAGCGATCAGCGTTCCTGTAAGAGTACGCTTAGAAGAAGACTCCGAGGTTTCAGGAGACCCTACGTCGTTTTTCAACACCGTAGGCTTGCAAATAATTGGTCAATACGGAGACGATCAACTTGTCCTTGATACTGCGGAAATCTTCAGGGCAATCACACGGACACCTCAAGCCCGCAGTGGGCCGGGAACAACTGCTTGGGGTACTTATACACCTGAAAGCGCCACTAGTTCTGAAGCGACATCGGATCCGTCTCCAGAATCCCCGGCAAGATGATAGGGATGCTGTTTTCTCTTAAACGTGGATAAGGTGTCGCTCATCAACCTGGAAAAATGTCGACCCGCCCGTGGTGGCGACATCATCTCATAGAGCTAGAGGATTCTGTGCCTACCGTTACATTAGTATATAAACAGGACGGAGAAAGAGAATATGACTGTAGGTGTACATCACAGCTGTATAGACAGAAAGATGTGCTGAACACAGAAGCGAACGGTACTCTTGTGGTATCCTCAACTCCTACCTTTCTTCTTGAAGCAAGCATAGCCTACTTAGCTGAAGGAAGATGGTAGTCTCCGCTCAGCATTCCACAGTAGCGATGTTTGAGCGTCCATCCTCAAACAGGAATCGATGACATATCGAGGTCATAGCGTCCAATCATACGCCATTTGTCTTTACCTTTTCCGCGTCCTTTCCCATCTCCGATTACCACATATCCAACCCACATAACCCACCTACCTCAACGATAACATATCGAATGTGCAATGTCATCGGCGAAGCCCGAAAGCCTCACTCCTTCTACATTGTCGATCACAGACTCTTCTGGCAGACCATGCTACATATCGGGATGCTACTTCGAAGCAGCGGATTGATCACAGCAACCCCATTACAAACCTCTAGCCTATCAGTGAATCCAAGTGACAAGAAAGGCGCGGATTCACCTCGGCCCAACACAAGCAGCTTGGAAACCTCTCTTCCCGAGCGCAAGAACCGAATGATGAACATGAGGCGTAACGCGGCACCCGCTCTCCAAACCGACAAGCCTTCGTTGAGACTTGCGGACAGTTTGTTGAGACATGCACAACTAGCCGCCTCACACTTCTCCCTAGTACATCTTCACGTGGGGAGGGTACATACTCCAAAGTACCGCTGCAGCCGCCATAGCCCCTACTTAGCTAAGTACGTCGGCCCCCCTAACACATCTCGTAACATTAAAGCGGATCGAACGCTCCAACCTATGTATCGAACACCCCTACCACAATACGCGGCGTGTCGATCCACACCAAGCCGCTACATCTCACCATGTACCCGTCCGCAACCCACGCATTCCGCATCAACGAGGCCAACCTAGTCCGAACGCAGAATCAAATCCCTTGCCCTTCTTCTTCCCCAATGTTTTTCGGTGAGGTTTAGCTCCGGGCTAGCGGACCGTTACGATTGATTGGCTGCCTTGGCTCACTTGAGCAGGTGATGACTATGTACAAGTGTGGTTAACGCATTACTACATCACGCGGTGCTAAGCCTTTCTTAGTCTGGGATCTAGAACGGGGAGTCGTAGCGCTACGTCACATACACACACACACACACAAACACACCACACATACACTTTCGAGTCACGAGCGAACATGGTCAGAGAAATTGCGAAAGCGGTGAACAACATGGTGATAGAGTAACGGTGAAGCTGGGGTAATTGTTTAGCATCTCACATATTTAACGTTTTGGTTTAGAGTACCTTTTGCCGACGTAGAAAAGGTGTCTGGCGAGAGACATGTGAAGGCGGGGTTTACATATGCAGTGCCACCCATTTCGTTTACGTCCCCCACTGCAGCCAGTGAACGGCTGAGACGTAACCTAAGTCGATAAGGAAAGAGTCCAACCAAGCCTATCCCACGTTCATGGTGCTCCGTAGCCGTGCCGTTGCGTGGCTCGGTAACTGCAGCAAAAGGCAGGGCTCTAGATTGACGGGAGGTCTTCTGAGCGATCTACATCAAGTGTCGAGCATGTGCCCCAAGTAGCGCTCGCTTCGGGACGCTAGAATACCGTCAGGCAAGGTATGGAAGGCTCATGTCCCGAAACGTCGGTTTCCTGCACCGACCAAAGTGGAGCGAGCAGAGGAAGCGGAAGACGGACTTTGCGTAGGTAGGAGACGGAAAGCCAGCCATGACGTCGACATGTAATGCGGACATCACTATGTCGTCGGCAGACAGTCATGCCAGAACATACGGAACTGGCCCGACTAACCCGACTAACTGGCTGACCACCCGCTCCAAAACCAAGACGTGTAGTCTCTGCGATCAACCGGCCCGATGAGGTATACCGGTACCCAAAGTGCGCGACATGTGCGAGCGGGACCCTCGTCGCCTAAAGCGGCTACATCTCATCTCCAATTATATGATCCCCAACCACCAACCACCAACCACCAATCCCAGCAGCTAGTAGTCAGGAGAGGATGGGTGGTCACCCATTCATTCCCGCCATGCCCACCCACCCCTCAAGTATTGCCCTCGACCAATCACCGCGCTCGTACCGTCGACTCGATCTCGTCTGGATGGGTGCGGGAGGCAGAGGTAGCCTAGAGTCTTGGAAGCGTCGTATCGGGGCTGTCGTGGCTCTGCTAGACGAGCGGGCGGGGGGATGGTGATGGCTAAGTTCGATATGTCACTCCTGTATTCGGACCCCACCGCCGATGGCCGCACAAGTCGCGCATGATCCCCTAACCGGGCGTACTGGCGTATCCACACACACACACACACGTTCAGGTGGCCGAGCAAGCAGAGGCGGGTGAGTGGGTTGGGGATTGGAAGAAAAAGATCGGCCAAGGGAGTTTCAGGCGGGGCAGTAGTTGGAAGCGTCTATATAAGTGTCTGTCCCTCAGCACCTTGATGGCTTCATCACGCTTTCACTTAATTGCACCTTGAACCCAACACACACACACAAACCTTTCCAGCCAACCCAACCAATCACCCATCTTCAAAATGGCCCCCTGGTACGTCTATCACCCCTCCACACCAGTACTTCTCGATAGCTTGTTGGACTGTTGCTGCTGGCGCGGCGCTGTAAAAGGATTAGCGGCAGCACCATGATGGTCGCACTATCGTCATGTGCTGCCGGTATCCTACTTGCTTGCTTGAGCAGTCTGGCAGAGGGAGGGGCAAACGCAAACGATGGATTGTGAAAACCGTGCTAATGAGTCTTGTTCGATAGCAACTGCCAATCCTGCAAGTGCGCTGGTGACTGCGCCAGCTGCAACTGCGGCTCTTGCTCCGTAAGTTGTCTCTCTCTATACCCTGCCTCCATCCTTCTTCTACCAGTAAAATGGCTGCTGGATCGAACGCTGCTAACATCTCCGTAACAGCACTAAGCATCTCTCAACCCCACGCCATGCCCTGAACCTCGGATCACCCATTTTCTTTTTCAACCCCAAACTTTCAACAATGAGGCCTTCATCGAGCGAGTTGGAGATGAAGCCTTAGATAAAGACCTTTGTTGTTAGTGCTAGGAACGGGGGGGACGATCTCGACTTATTAAATTCTTGTCGAGCGGCTGGTATGGGTGTTGTTTTTTTGCTGGGATAGAGCTATAAGGATGGATTACGGATTATGAATATATGGACGTTCATTTGAAAAGATTTGTTGTTTGTTGGTTTATGGTGCCTTGTATGTGTGATTGATACGGACTTAGCAGCTTTGCTATTGTGCGCGTGATCAGCTTTCAACTTGCTTTTCTTTCAACCCCCCCCCCCCCCTTTTTTTGTTTTCTCGTTCCTGCAACGGCATTCTTTCTGGAATGAAGAAGTAGAAAATTGCTCAGATAGGATTCCACACCGTGATTTCCCGTTATTCGTGCGTGAAAAATTGCATGCGCTGGAAATGGTGATTCAAGTCCTGCTACAAGGGAAATTGCGCATTGATGATGATAAAAAATACCACCAGGAACCTCAGAAAAGACAAGAGATCAAGGTCCCCAAATGCGATGATGTCGAAACAAGCGACATGTTGCTGAGTCAACAAAACAGTTAACCTGTATTACGTTAAAGCAAATGGCGACATGAGTCAGGGGACGCACGCAATCCTTTGCTATGTCAGACTTGACTTGTCACCCCAATCACCAGGGAAAATAATAATATACAAAGTACTCAGATGTCAAGATGTTGCCGAATGTCATCACCAAGCCTCCACTCTTCATCCCGCACGATGCGATCGAGCGGGCTCTGCACGTCGTCTTCGTCACTCCTCCTCGTCCCTGTAGTGCCCGTGTCGCTGATCACCGTGGCGCCACTAACGCTGCCACTTGTACTCTTACTCCTTTTCTTCTTGAACCAACTTCTCTTGCTCTTGGTGCTTGCGGCATCGGTGTCGGATGTGACTGATGCGGCGTATTCGCGGCCATCGCCTTCCACGAGCGTCGGGTCGGTGCTTGATGCTACGCTAAGGTTGGAGGACAGCTTTCTGAGGTGGTTGGCATCCATGTCACCAGAAGTGTCGATTGGTGCGGGTTTCGGGGTTGGGATGGGCGTGGTGTCTGTAGAGGGGGTTGCTTCGACTAGCTCGGCATCGCGGTACCATTTTCGACGGCGGGTATAGCGACCCCAGCCATCCTGACCTCTTCGACCATCTCTCCACTACTAAGGTTAGCATCTCTCTAGTAAGTATACAAGGCACCTTTCATACCTTATTGTCGTAGTAGATCCATCCTAGCTCTTCCTTTGATACACCCTTTTCCGCTTTGCTATCTTTCGGCGCACCCTCAACTTTCCATTCACTGCCCTGCACCCATCGCCATCTCGAGTGGCCGCTGTCAACCTCAGGTAGCTCAAATTGTTCTTTGGGTGGCACGGGGTTCAGGTGCTCGTCGGTCCACGACGCTCGCTCGTAAGCAAGCATTGACGAAGTCCAACCAATGCCTAGCCATCTTCGCTGGTTTTCGTAGATGGAAAAGGTAAAGCGCACTCCTGTTGACTCTGGCCGACGCTTAGCTGCGAGCGAGGCTGCAACTTCTTGTGTACTCTTCTTCCGTGGTGGGAGGGGAGGTGCTCCCTTTCGGTCTACCGGTGTTATCTCGCCAAAGTCCAGACCAGTGATAAAGGCACATGTCTTGCGGACGGTCCTTGATCTCCAGAGTAATGTGCGCGTGACGCGCGCTGGTCGCGAATGCCAGCTAAGCATCACTGTGCCTACTGCCAGTACAACTCTTCTTGTGGACAAGATGTAGAGAGGCGGCAGCGTAAGAGCTATCCATAACGGGAGTACGAAGAGTATGCGGATGAAAAGTACGGTAAGCGCTGGTCGCGTGGTAGCCGATGTTGCAGTCCGCTGAGTCGAGAGAAAGTCTGTCAAGCGGAGGAAGGGGTCCAACAGAATATTGCAACGCGAAGTAAAGAGCTTCAGGCTGTCCACAATCTCCTCGAGACTCTTGTGGTGCGTGATGTTGGTGTCGGAATCAATGCGCTTGTGTCCCTTCTGCCCCTTCTCGCCTGTCCATCCTGTCGACGACAGCGGGGAATATCTCCGCGTGTACATGCCCAGAATCAACCCCGACACGACGATGATGGGCCCAGCATATCTCGTGACTGCATCACCATACATGACGATAGCCCAGAAACTGGCTACCAGGAGGAAGCTCTCCCACGGATCTCCAGTCGTCCATGTTACCAGGCCAGCAAACTTGTTCAGCGGTAGTATAAAGGGGTGCGAATATGCGAGAACGCGGGTGATCTGCGGCGGGGTAGCAGCCAGTAGTGGTGACTTTTGGTGTACGAGTATAGCAGAGCGCAGTTTAGTTTGCGGTGTCGTCTGGCCTAGGTTGGCGGGGGAGAAGCTCGCGTAGGTAGGGGGGTTTGGATCACCGGTAGGCTGCGGGGACGACGCATCGTTGCTGGACTTGGAAGGGGTGGACATGTGCTCTATCCAAGGTGTATCTAGTCGCGTATAAGCATCGTGGTTGCGCGCCGATGTTCACATGAAATGTTGTTGCGGGTTTGGAAGCAACTGACCTAGTGCTGCCATGCATGGGGATGTGCGTCATCGCCCGGCTGCGCAGATGAGGCTGAGGGCCGCGTTCTTGTGAAGCCACGCTCAGTGTATATATAGGCAGAACAGTGCTCAGTAAGGTGAAGAGAGGATTGAAGACAGATCAAAATGTGTCATGCAGAAGGCATATGGGGCTGCGGCAGTGGTTGATGACCTCTGCGGGGGTCTTTGAGCATGTGAATGTCTTAGTCCGAGGGCGACTTGCGGAAGCCTCATGGTAGCCGCTCGGCCATGACTTCCCGGTAACAGTGAGCTGGACGTATTTGCAAGGAATGCATCACTTCTGGTTCCAAGTCTAGCAACCACACAGATATTTGCTTCCGTCAAAGCGCACACAAGATGCCTGCGGAGATGACACTTTGCGATCGTGACGTGATTGGCTGTGTGTCTGCAGATCACGTGCGAGCCTCGGAAGGTGGCCGAAACTGCGGAAGGCGACCCAGAAATTTTGGCATGGTCTCATCGCCAACAGCATCCACCACCCAGGAGCATACGACCAGCAGTACCGTATTTCGTATTCGAGAGCGGAAAGGCTTTCTCACTTTCTTCCAACTTTCATCCTGTCCACAATGGTAAGCTACCCATTTGTACTTGCACCACCCTTGACTAACATGTGCAGGCTCACCGTATAATAACACAAGTCGTCTTTTCCGGCGCCCGAATAATAGGTCGTGCCGTCTCCGAGTCGTACCGTCAAGCCGCTGCCTCCCAGAAATATGCAGCAGCCAGTCAAGGTGGTGGAGGTGGCAGCGCCTTCTCGGCTTCGAACATCACCATGGACGAAGCCTGCCAGATCTTGAACGTCGGGCCAGGAAAGATGGGCAACATTGAGTTGGAAGCAGTCACGGAACGTTTTAAGAGGTTGTTTGACTTGAACGATCCGAAGAAGGGCGGCAGCTTCTATCTGCAGAGCAAGATTTTGAGAGCAAGGGAGAGGATCGAGAGAGAAGTCCAAGGGCACCAACGAGTGGCAGAGAGGGAAAAGGAATTAAGAGAGGGGTTCAAGCCGAAATTTACAAAGGAGGACTGAGGTCATGGAGGAGTGTCTTGTTGCATTTGGGTGGCGTTGGGCATAGCGTTTGAGCCTTTCATGGGCACAGTACAGCGACGGCGCTCCGTGGTTGAGGGTGTAGTTTGACTGGCACGAGTATGCTTTTACGTCTCTCCACTCTCGCATGTATATGTGTTATCCGCTAATGTTCTACTACTGTACCATTATACGCCTAAGGGGGTGCTCAATTGAAGCATACCACATGATATTTCACATCTACCCATTGTTCATTTCCATGTCTTGAAACGATACCTTGGGTGGCGCATTATCCTGATGCAAACAGACGTAGGTAGTACTTGAGAATGCAGTCTGCTTCCCTAACTTCCCGAGCTTCCATCATATTCTAGACTATCCGTGGTCGAGACTCGCAACCGGTTCAGACATGGGGGTCGCACTCACCCACCCCACAACGCCAGCGGTTCGCGCTAAAGGCTTGGCTTACATGTCGTCGATCGTAACACAAAACTTTCGCGCGCAGACACCTTTGCTCCTCCGCATCACACCGCAGTCAACCAGCCACCCCCCGCAAACAGATCTTTCGATCACGCGCAACCTCGCATCTACCCTGCAAACGCGATACGCCATGGGAGACTCCTATCGACCAGGGCGCGACCGCCCGCCACCGCTCGCAGACCGCATAACGTTCACTGGCGGCGACGGCGACAGTTATCGACCAGGCGGCGAGCGCAACGGTAATCGCTCTCAATTCACCTTCGAGTCCAATCATCCTGCCCCTCGCTTTCCACCCTCTGGCCCTTCTGCCCCACGAGGTCCTTCCGGTTCCGCTGCCTCGAGGCGACGCGGTCGGGGCGGGGGTGCGCGAGGCTCGTCTCGTGCCGATGGAAGGAATAATGCAAACGGCTTCCGTAGGGGCGGCTTCAAGAAGGCTGCTCCTCACGAGCGCGCCCTTCTCCAGCATCGTGACGCAGGTACTCCTGAGCGCGCACTAGGTGTCGAAGCTGATTCCAATCGCTTCCAAAACCCTGAAGACATGTCGGACGATGACGAAGCCGACATGGATGTAGAGAGCGATGATTCTGCGCATGACGAGCATCATGGCTCGGGAAGTAAGCCCAAGGCCGCTCGGACCCAAGTCAAGCGCGCTGATGGCGACTCCGTTCCTAAATGGTCCAATCCAGACCCATACACTGCTCTGCCGCCTCCCGATGAGACTACAGGAAAGAAGACCGACTTTGTGAAGCTGATTCGGAAAGCGAAGAATCAGGAGGCCGAGAAGGCTGCTGCACACAACTCTGTCGTTGCCAACGATGATTTCATTTCATTTGGTGACGATGACGATACTCAGGAACCAGCTCAAGGCTCGCTAAATGAATTCGAGCACATTGATGGCATTGTCAACAGACAAGAAGCTGCTGTAGCTGAGCACCGCGCGCCTCGCGGTCCCAAGGCGAACAACAAGCGCAAGGCCACAGTGGGAGGTGTAGTCGATGAGTGGCGACCCGTCCGCGGCGGCAACCCAACCCCTTGGCTCACTTCTGCTGAACCCTATGCGCATCTTACTAGCGAGCCCGAGAAGTGGCTTCACAACGAGATTCTGGATTTTTATGACTTCGTTGCGCCCAAGCCATACGAACACGAACAACGTAACAGACTTGTGAACCGCGTCAATAGCGCGCTGGGTCAGCGCAGATTTCCTCAAGAAAATGGCCGTGTCCTATGCTTTGGCTCCTTCCCTGCAGGTCTATATTTGCCCACGGCTGACATGGACCTGGTATATGTGTCTGATCGCTATTACAACGGTGGGGAACCTGTCGTCGATATGTCGCAAAGGGGCCAAAACAAAAGCCTTCTCTACAAGGCTTCCGCCAGGCTCAGGCAGACTGGAATGGACGCCTCTGGGTGCCAAGTCATTCATGCTAGAGTGCCCATCATCAAGTTCAAGGATAGTCTTACCAAGCTCCAGGTAGACATTTCTTTCGAGAACCTGAGCGGAGTCCAAGCCCAAGCTACATTTGCGGACTGGAAGGAGCAATATCCCGACATGATCTACATGGTAGCGCTGCTCAAACAGTTCCTTGTCATGCACGGTCTGAATGAGGTTCACACTGGTGGACTTGGAGGTTTCAGCATCATCTGCTTGATCGTCAGCTATATCCAGCATTCCAAGAAGCCGGAGAACTTGGGTGAATGCTTCCTAGGATTCCTCAGATATTACGGCGAGTTCGACCTCTCAAGGAAACGCATCCAGATGCATCCACCAGCTATTATTGAAAAGGTAAGCAATGGCCCCTGAAATGTCTTCTTTTCGTAATGCTAACTTGTTCAGACGGCTTATGGAATCGATGGTCGCCCAGAAAAGTACGACAACCTTTCTATCCAAGACCCGAATCGCCCTGAAAACAACATATCGGGCGGATCTCACAAAGTTCAAGACGCATTCGATGCTTTCCGAGAAGCATACTATACCCTCGAGGACCGCATGCGAGCTACCCGCGCCGGACAGAATATCGGACCCAGTATTCTCGAATGTGTCCTAGGCGGCAACTATGAAACTTACTTGCAGCAGCGAGCACATCTCAAGTCCCTCAAGTGAGTTGCGTACTGGATTTGATGCAGAGTGGCTTTGGCGCGCCTAGATCGCCGAGACTACCTGCATCTTGCTTTCCTGCTTCACGTATGCTTTGCTTGAACTGCTCGGACCCTTTCCCGGACTAGACTTACTTTGCCCTATCTAGTGGGAACCCGTTGACCACAGCCCTTGACCAGCTCATCCACCAAGCTCAACGATGGAACGACGGCTGGGCCCAAGCCATGGAGGAGATGATCTACGCGCAGATCGACGGGACGACAGTATCGTAGGACGGACGGATTCGCGCGCGAAGCTGTGAGGATGGGGATTAACCAGTGGTCTTCCCCACGAGAGACCACGCGTCAGTATCGGTGTAAGGTGTTTTTATTCTCAGAAGGATGTAGGCGAGTACGAGTACACTTGGACACGACAAGTCTTACTCACCCCAGCTTCTTTCCTCTTCTCTTTGTTTGCGTCCGCGAACAGGTTTCAGCACGGTATACCTTTTTTGTTTTTTTGTTTTTTGCCAAAAGAGCGTCCTCGTATGAGAGAAAGATACCCCAGAGTGCTCCGCCCACGTAACACTCTAGGCGTTTGGGCGACTTGTAGATTTCCTGTTTACTATCTATCTTCCCGGGACAAATGGACGGACGGACGGATGGATGGACGAGCGGACCTTCATCAATATCGGAAACAGGGCCGCCTCCCTCTCGCGAAAAACTATCATGTTGATATCGACGCGGCTTTATTTTTCGACCACGAGTTTCTCTTCCTACCGATGTTCGCCCTCGATGTTCGTCAGTCACCTCCGTTCCTAAACCTCTCGTCCTCGATCGAATAAACCGAACAAAAAACAACACGAGATGCAATCGTCTTGAACCACCATGTTCAAAGCCCTTGTCTTATCTCGTCCTTGTTACTTGTTTTCCTCTGTACTTTAACACGTCCATGATAATCCTTTTCCTCCCCTTTTTTCTTCTCAGGTTATCCTTATACTACTTACGCTGCCGCTACCGCTACCGCTACATCCCCAACGACGCTGGATACATCGATGCTACTACTAACCACTACCCCGTGCGGGCAAGATCGCATCTCATCTTTACATTTACACATTTCCACGACACCCAAAAAAATAAAAATAAAATAAAAACTCTCCGAGGTCTGTTCTGATGAAGGGGAAAGGCCTTGAACAGAGGTCCTCTTTCTTCATCAGACCAAGTTTCAGAAATACTAGTTCCGCCAGCAATTGGGGGGAGGGAGACGTCTTTTCTCATCGAGTTTATTCGAGCAGGCTTTATGCATGCGCTTGAGGAAGAAAGACTGTCCCGGACGTTCATTAGGTTAATTTCACACGGGCGGTATACTTGCACATGTTATTACTCTCTACTAGAGATTTTCTTATAGAAAAAAAAAAGACGAAGATGAAGATGACAGATTACATAATAACGCCAGGCTAATTATGCTAAAAAAAAAGTAATCAAGTTCTCTCAAAACCACAACCGCTCCCTCCTTCTACTCTCAAACCGCATTCTCTCAACTAATTTGCTTCCACCACAGCCTACAACTCCTTCTTATTCTCAACAACAGTCTCATTCTGCGCCTTCTCAATAAGATCACGCGCAACAGCCGCACTCTCCCTCCAATTCCTCTGACGCTGCCAGAACCTCATCTCAGCCGTAGTTTCTTGGAGGCTACTCAATCTAGCATCTTCTTCGAGACTCTTCCTAGTAATCTCGGTGCCCTTTTCAGATAGCTTGGGCATGCTCTGCAGCTGGCTGAGGTTTTCCTCAAAGTACTGTTTGCGCACGAGGAAGCGTTCGCGACGCTCCTTTTGCAGGCCAGGAGAGTCGAGTTTGGAGAGGACGAGGCGGACGCCCCAGCGGAAGAGGATGAAGAGGTGTTCGGAGAAGAAGACGGTGAGGAGGAGGGCCCAGAGTTGAATGTTGGACGGGCTGCCGCTCGGACCCGTGTGGTCGTTCCAGAACATGTAGACGAGGGCCGAGGTGGTGAGACTACCGAGCCAGGTGAGGAAGGAGAGCGAGTCGAGCCAGGGACCGATGGTATCGGCACGCCATGGAGTCGGCCTGCGCATCTCGACACAGATCTTCATCGCATCGGCACGGAGCTCGATCCAGTCGTTGACGAGGAAGGAAACAGATGTAAGAGGCCATACGACGGAGAAGAGGGAAAGGTATCCGAACTGGACAACCATCTCACGCAGATCGGCAGTAACATCGTATACATCGAGCTCTGCCTCTTTGCGGACACGGTCAAGGAAAGCTGCGTCCTCAGGTGGGTCGTTGTCAGTGGTAGCTGGTGCTGATCCGCCATTCTTAGCGGCCCGATCAGACTGCATCTCCTTGTACTTGGCAAGCCCACGACGCTTGAGGTACGGAACGATGAGTTCCATGCCTAGGTTGACTACCTGGGCGGTGACGGTGAAGTAGATGACCTGCTTGCGAAGACGATCGGGGTTGATGCTCCAGCTGGAGCTCTCTTGCTCGAGATGCAGCTGCTTCTCCTCCTGAGCGAAAGGTCGGACGGCGACATTGAAAACGTCAAGGTAGGGCACAATGACTTTGCCGAATGGCACGTAGACGAACGCAGTCAGGAAGATACCCAGGTAGGACATGATGAAGTTCATGACAAAGATCTTCTGGGTCAAGGCCTTTTCATACGCGCCCTGGGTCTCATAGTTTTCAAATTGAGTCAATCGTGTAGCGGCCTTTGTTAAAATGGTGTTTAGAACAGGATTGACGGTGGTGAGAATGCCAGTAGGAATGAAGACCTAGGAATAATCAGTAAAATGATAAGCAGCTGAGCTACTGCAACACTCACCAAAACGCTCTTGAATGGACCATCGTAGACCTCTGAGATGAAGACCTCAATACCAAAGCAAGTCGCAATGACAGCTCCAAGCGAGCACGCTGCGATGATTGCGAAAGGAATCTGCAGCAGCTGCCTCTGAAAGCGCTTGGACGCAGGGAAGAAGCCAACCTGCTCGCCAGTGACTGGGTCGGTGATGGTCTTCTCCGGCTCAAAGTCCTTCTTCCTGACATCAATGGTAGAGACGCCCTTGACACCCCAGCGAACGCTTAGGTCGGTCTCCTGATGCTTCCAGTATTCGGTAAAGACGGTGCACCACAGGGCGCTCGCGAGGCCGTAGATAGGGGAGAAAGAGCCGAAGAAGAGCCATGAAAAGAGGCCGAAGCCTGCAGCAGGGATGAGGAAGGTGAAGTAGGATTGCGTGAAGGCGAAGTAGAAGGCAATCTGGGGGTGTTAACTGAAAGCACTAGCGACAACATGCGATAGCCTACCTTCTCTCCTAGGCGATTGCGAATGTCGTCCAGGTCCTCGGTGGTGAGAAAGTACTGCGACGTCCACTTCTTGATCCAATCCTTATTATAGGCATGGTCATGCAGCGCAAAGACAGACTCGACGTTCTCCCATTCCCCCTCCTTGGGTGTGATACCAGCTCCGCCTTCGGACGGAGGGTTGGTGATGAGCTGGTATATTATACGCAGCCTCTCAGCCTCATAGAGGGGTTCAGCTTCGAGCGATTCGTGGGTAACTTTCTCGGGGGCAGCCGATCGAACACCGTGGATCCAGTCGCGGACTCTGCGTAGGATTAGCAATTGGCTAGATGATAAGATAGACAAGCTATGCGTACCTGGACCTGTATACTTCGCCAAACAAGTGCTCGTCAGATGCGACCCTCACGAAGAGCAGGATGGAGTGCGAGTCCCCATTGCGGACCTCTGTCTGCAGCCCAACGTTCGCAAGAGCCTCACAAAGCTTCTCAAACTGCGCCGCCGCCTTCGCCTTGTCTGCGTAACAATTAGCCCATTGCATCATTCCCCTGCCATATCTTAAAACATACCCGTCTTCGCAAAGCGATAACAAATCACATAATCGACGTCGAGGTTCGTCTGCAGGGCCTTTGATTTGGCCATATCCGACTCGGAGCCCGAGGTGAGCAGGGCGATTTTAACTTGATATATGGTCCACGAGAGGTGGGAAAAGTAAGGGATGGCAGGAGTAGCAGCAACAGCAGCAGTCCCCTCTTTCTGGGTCGACATGCCCAGGAAAGTTGTAATTGGGGTTGCAGGCCGAGCTACCGGGGGCCGCAAACGTCATCGGTCGCCTATTATCCCTGACTGGCGTCATCCCTGTACCGCATCACACCCGCCTGCAATCCTGCATTCGCGACCGAGGAAACAGGATGTTGGTGTAATTGAGACGTTTTTGTCATTGTGCAGCTTTATCGTTCAATTAGTCAAGGTTCGAGTATAGGGTAATACTGTGGCGAGTTGTTCGGGCGCTGAGCAGACCGCGTTATTAGAATTCCAGTGGGAGAACACTTTGTGTACACCAATGTCACATGCAATATCACAGTGCAAGAATTCACAAATCTTCCCAACGCTTCCAAGTTTAAGAAAGTTGCTCGCCAAATATTGTTGCTGTCGCCAAAGGAAAGTGCATAAACTGATACTAGCAAACGAATATCCGCCATGTCCGTCGTGTGTTGTACCCCAGAGTGGCTGCAAAATGGCTATAAAGCCGTCAACTAGAACACCTGAGTCTCGTATCACACTAATCTAACATGCCTCTGCTCCAAGTCGTGTATGTCTACCTCGCTGAGATCGATGTCGCCGAAGTAGCCTACCCTCTCAGCCGTTGTTGCATTCTTCCACTCTACAACAAGGACTTGGCAATCACATGGATTCTTACCATATGCCAGCAACAATCAAGAACATGATCCCGCGACTATTTTCTTGTGAAATTCCTTCGGCGTGCAGGGAGCTGAAAAATGTGTGATTTCCCTCCATGAAGTAGCTTCAAGGAGAGATGGTGAGCACTCTATAAACATCTTCTGAACGGGGATTAGAGGCGCATTGAAAAGGATGGTATCCACTGTATCGAGAAATTCTTGCGATACCTCAGAGGTGATCGAGACAGAGGTTTCGGGCGACGCTTTTGAGGCTAAGCGCACGTTTGATATGGACGAAATATGAATCTCTAGATTCAAAATTAGTCGCCAAGAAACAGCACCTGCCCACCCAGCCCAAGACCACGAAGGGAATGAAGATCTTCGCCTACTAGCTTCGCCATGCAGCCACCAACTCAGTGCATAAGCCAAGCATTTCTCTTTGAGGGCAATCTCAATGGCCATGGTCGAAAAGTATGGCAGTCCAGCAATGTGATAAATGGAGGAATGGATTCCTGACATGTATTTTACTACTCCAGTGAAAGCGTTCAATGCGTCTGAGTCTCTTCCTAGATTGCGTACAGTATACCTCTCGGCCAAATCCAAGAACTCGGTATGCCGCCCAATGATGCTCTTATCAAGGTTCACGGTGGACTTGTTCCTCTCGATGTCGCCAACCGGCGCTATTCTCGTCTCCCATTTATACCAGGCAACACTACCAGGGTCCTTAATATGCTCCAGGCCACCCAAAGACTCGGTCCATGAGACTGTGTCGCAGTAAAAGGACATCTCATGATCGGTAAACACGAGCAATCTCCTAGATAGAAGACCTTCTTGAAATGTCCAAGCACACGTCATCCATGTCGAATCTGTCAACTCCTCAAGGGGGTCAGGTCCGGTGTAAGCAACGGTTCCATGTTCTAGAGGAAACTCCTGGTATTTTGATTTTCGAGCATTGCTAACCCCAGGCAAGCCGTAATGTTTGCTCGAACCAGTTGCGACAATGGTGAACTTCGCATTTTGATAAATCTTATCCATCTTGCCTATCTGATCAGCCTTGTGACTAGCCTTCTCTTGATCGATACAGTATGCATCGCACCATAGGTAACGGAATCCGAGATCGGTAGTGACAGTAGCCGCGTCCAAAACTGTCTTGGGGATATCAGACGGCCACTCGGAAGCACCAGTGCTGTATGGGTCTTTCGAAGTTATTGTAGTCTCTACATCATCGGGACCCCAAACGTAGCTCAACGCAACCCAGCGGGAACCAGGCTGGGCATTCACAATACTCTTCGTGGCGCAATCCATGAGTCGCATGCCTTCTATGGCCAGGTGTTCTGTATGACAGTGCTCATGGTGTTGCCGGCATCCTTCTATCCAAAGCTTTGCCCGGTGGTCGTCGTAATACCGAGGGACGCGTTGACCACTGAAAACGCCTTGGCTTGCTTGTGCCATTGCGATGCTGCTAGATAGTACAGATTTCGTCCAGTCAGACCCAAAGAATTGCTCAAATGAAACGCCATTGGGTGGGCGGAGGTAGTAAAGGCTCTCAGGTATCCACCCCGTGGGACTCCACGTACGCCTCAATATCTTGCAAAAAGCGCAGTTCGAGCTTAAATCTTCGTGCTGGACCATAATTGCGACGCTGCCTGTGTAGTATTCTATCTCCACTCATCTGCTTGCCGAACGATCGCATAAAACGTCGACAAGCTTCAATGAACGACATGGGGCACACAAAGTCTTTTGGGCACGTTCGGCAAGCCCGCAGTCCTGAAGATCAGTTTCTATTATTGCTGTTGCGGGCGGTAACATGAACAAGCGTGACGAGTGATCGAAGTACTGAGAATCGGTCATCGTGCTCATCTTGGGAAAAATGGTTAAACGGAGAAGCAAAGTGGGTAAACCCGGGGTGGTTTGAATGATGCGATACAAGAGCTAGGCAGCAGCCATGAGGCTGGAAAGTGCGCTTAGCCGTTGACGTCAGCCACGAACATGGGGAAGATCGTTGCGATTGGCCTGCCTGAAATCTATGCTATTTCATGCAGCCAGGTCCCCACCAAACCCGATCGGTCGGCGAACTGGACCATGTTGTTTGTAAGGCACTATGGCCATGGCCTTGTAGGTTTTACCCATGCCGTTTGGACCTCTATCGACGAGGCGTTTCCAGCCCGTTTCTAGGCGTTTTCGTGTTTCTTCGTCCTTTGCAGCCTTGAGCAAGCGATCAGCTCGTTCTTTGATGCCCATTGTTGAGAGGAAAAATGATTGTTCAACGGGTCCGTGGACCTCGACGCCAGGCGAGGCATTCAGCGCCGAGTCTGCTAGAGCGAGAAAGTCCACATCAGCTGAAAGATCTACCAGACCTGGTGACGCGAAAGGCGAGACTGTAGTATGCGATCGAATGCCACGAAGAGTGTTGGCTGGTATGGTATCTAGAGGACCGTAGTCTAAGATGAGGGCTGCACCGGATGGCTGCGACTTCACGAAGCTGTCCTGGTCATTTCGCGGGGTGCCAGATGCAGTGGGCGGGGCTGAAGCTTTGCTAGGTTTGACATTGCTGCCACCTATCCGTACAGCGAAATCAGATACATAGGCAAGCGATTCAGGTGAGATTTCAATGACTGCGTCGGGTGTCTTTTCCAACTTCTTATACCGATTTGATAGCTTCGGTAAGTACAGTGAATGCGGTGTTGGTGTTTTCGAAACGGTCAGCTCAAAGTCAAGCTTCTCTGCTTCTTTCGACGTAGAAGAACTTGATGTGTGCGCATCAGCATATGGTGAAGTCGGCGATACTAAAAGCTCATGCCAGTTGTTCTTGGGTGTCGTAACGCCGTGCTTGGGTTTTATGGGACCGGTCGGCGTGATGATGGTCGAAGATGCGGGCACGGAAGAGTTGGCAATGTTCTGAAAGACGTGAATCGGAAGTGCATCGAAGAACTCGTGGGCCAGTATGAAGGGAGCGGCTGTATCTTCTAGGTATGTTGTTAGTATCTCCTAGAAAGCGGGCTTGTCAGAACATACCTTTTGGTACAATCCGTATGTCTTCACACCATTTAATCTTGCATCCTGGTATGTACTTGCATGGCGCGGTCAGACCAATCTCGCTTTTCTTGAGATCTTCGGTCCCAGAAAGCAGCTTCGCTTGCTGTTTCTGTAGATAAGGTGATGCTTCGATAAGGTAGATAGTTTCAATGCTCTTGGTAAAGGCCTTGAAGCTCGATATCGTCTGATGCCCGGTCAGTTTTCTCCTCATTTTCTCTCGGTGCCCTTCATACCCTCAAGACATCATCCATCAATGTTCCTCGTCCAGGGCCGACCTCAATGATCTGGACCTTGTCTTTCCTTCCTTGAGCCAGCCACTCTGCATATAGCCATATGCCGATGAGCTCGCCGAATATTTGGCTGATCTCCGGTGAGGTCACGAAGTCGCCCTTGGTTCCGAATTGATCCTGTCCGCTCGTAGTCTGTCTTGTGTAGTAACCACCTTCAGGATGTGTGAGGCATTGTCGCATATATGCCGCTACGGAAATTGGCCCGGTGGTCTAGTAACACAGTCAGTTTTGATTCAATACCCCCAATGGGAGATGCTTACAGTAATAGCCTCAGCCAGCGTCTTTGCAAGAGGCGTTGACCACTGCCGTTCCGAGCTTGCAGGAGCCGATGTCGAAGACCACCGAGCAGCACATTTTGAGCTGTTGTTAGCAATTGGTCTTGACACTGAGCGGCCGGACTGCGTCGCCGTCCGCAGCAAGTTTAGAGATCTGGTCCTCATGTTGGTATGCGTTATCGAAATTCCATGACGTCTGCGCCTTTCGGAACTACAAAAGTTTGGATCGGAACGTGGAGGTGAGCGAAGCTATGACCACAGCTCGCAGCTTCACGTGCTATCGACCATCTCTCTGCGACACCTCCATACGAAATATCATCGAACTCTAGTGACTGAGTTTGATTATATTGAAAATCATACACAGGAACCAGTGTCTTCTAAAATCACGGACGGCACACAGAAAGAGAAGGAACAATGGCGTCACGCTGGGCAAACGACGAAGCCGACAAAGCAGAAGAAGCCCGACGAAAGAAAGAAAAAGAAGAAAAGAAACGATTAAAGCTCCAAAAACAGCAAGAAGTAGAAGCAGCAGCACGTGCAACCCAAGAAGCAGAATCAAGACCCACAAAGCGACGTCGATTATCAGACGACAACAACACCAACGATGAAGAAGCCGTCCCCGCCCAACCAAAAGCCCCCCAAGAAGAGCGAAAACTACTCCGCTTCGAAGGCGGAGGCTGGACATCATGCCGCCACACGTCCAACTTCGAAACGCTCAACCAAATCGAAGAAGGGTCCTACGGCTGGGTATCCCGCGCACGCGACATAACTTCCAACTCCGTCGTGGCACTCAAAAAAGTGAAAATGGACTACAACCAAGACGGGTTCCCCATCACCGCTCTCCGTGAAATCTCCATCTTGCAGCGCAGCCGCCACGCCAACATCGTCACCCTGCACGAGATCCTATCCGGCGACTCCCCTCAAGAATGCGTGCTCGTCATGGAATTCCTAGAACACGATTTAAAAACGCTGCAAGAAGACATGAGTGAACCGTTCATGGCGTCGGAAGTAAAAACACTGCTGCGTCAACTCGTCTCCGGCGTGGCGTATCTGCATGAAAACTTCATCATGCACCGCGATCTCAAAACATCGAATATCCTTTTGAACAACAGGGGCCAGTTGAAACTCGCCGATTTCGGCATGGCGCGGTACATACCGCCTGCGAGTGCGCCGCTCACACAGCTCGTAGTAACGCTGTGGTACCGCGCGCCGGAACTGCTACTCGGCACGCGCGACTACGGCGTTGAAATCGACATGTGGAGCATCGGCTGTGTATTCGGTGAACTCCTGGTCAAAGAACCGCTGTTGCAGGGCAAAAATGAAGTCGACGAGTTATCCCTGATTTTCTCTCTTTGCGGCCTGCCGTCGGAGAAGACGTGGCCGGGCTTCTACAGGCTGCCCAATGCGAAGAGCTTAAAACTGCCGCGCGAGCAATCGAGAAATAGCCCCGGCTTCAACCGTGCCAAATTCCCATTTTTAACGGCTGAGGGTGTTGATTTGCTGGCTTCGCTGCTGGCCCTGGACCCGGGGAGACGACCCGAGGCGAAACAGGTCCTTGCTCATTCGTACTTTAGGGAACAGCCGAAACCCAAACCTAGTGAGATGTTTCCTACATTCCCGAGTAAGGCGGGCCAGGAGAAGAGGAGGAAGAAGAGCCCGGATGCGCCCAAGAGAGGGGATGCGCCGGGTATGCAGGGGAATCTGGACTTTAGTAGTATTTTCAAGGGGAGGGAAGACGAGGAAAAAGGTGGGGGGTTTCAATTGAAAATGACTTGATTTCTTTGGTCGGTAGATAGAAGGAATACATTCCAGACTCTGGATCGAGTTGCTGGACTGTTTCAATATGCGCCGGCGATGACCTCAATAATAATACATTTCTGATCCAGCTCTCGATTGACCACATAGATGCGTTGATCCCTTTTGAACACATTAGACCACCAAAACTAGATCTTCTATCTGCGATCCCTGCTCTGGCTGCGGTCGCTGCCGTAGGAGCTGTAGCTGGGGCTTCTCCTTCCTCTGCCTCCAACACTTCCGCCGCCATGACCTCCTCTACGTGGTGGGCTGTCCCTCCTACCATAGCCTCCTCGTCTTGGTGGAGTCCTAGACGGCGACCGGCTGTAAGAAGAGTGTGACATGCTTCGTCGCGGCGACCGGCTTCGTGATCGTGAGTATGACCGTTGGCGCCCTCCGTATCCTCCTCGTCCACCGCGACCACCACCTCGGCCCCGTGACCAGTGTCCTCCGGGTGACATTCGGCGCGGTGGAGAGCGGTAACGTGATGGTCCGTCCATGGGCGGTGGTCGGTATGCGCCAGGCGGGCCTCCACCTCTCGATACCCGTCCGCCGCGTCCATAACCACTGTCAAAGTCGTCCTGGAACCTATCGCGTGGTGGTAGGGTCGGCCCCCTGCGCGCTGGTGGAGGGGTTTGCGAAAAGCGACGTCGGGGAAGAACGATGGAGACTTGGATCTTCGCTCCGTCGAGCTGTGCGTCGTGCATCTTTGCGATTGCGCGTTCAGCATCGTCGATTTCCTCGTAGAGAATGTATGCGATGCCGCGGTTTATGTTGACTATGTGACGGTCAGCCTGGTGCTCGCGACACCGCTCAATGAGGCGTACAAGTAGGGTTCATGGGCATTCTGAGATCTTTGATGACGCCGTATTTGCCGAATATCTCGCGCACATGTTCTTCTTTGACGTTTCTGGTCAAGGCTTCTACAACAATCTATCGAGGCATTAGCACTGGCTTCTTGTGCTTGGAAAGCTGGACTAGAGCAAGGCTCCATGCTCAGCTATAGTCGCTCAAACTACTAACCTTTGCACTTCTAGGTGCTGGCGACCCATCTCTTGGGGTAGGGCTACGAGTGTAGCTCCTCCCTCTCGAGCGCGATCTGCTGTCCGGTGTATAGCTGCGTCTTCCATTGCGCCTGGGAGACGGAGATCTGGGCGAGCGGGATCGCGTAATTGACCGAGAACGTGTAGGGGATCGTGGAGATACCGAGCGCCGTGGCGAGCCAGACTGTGCGGAACGAGGGCGGCTTGGTGATCTCGTATGCGACCTGTCGCGAGACAGGCTGCGCGTGCGCGATCGCGAGCGTGCTGGAGACTGGGAACAGGACGGCATGGCTCAATTTTATACAATAGGCGATCGCAATAGGGTTCTGTCTCAGAATCTGTACCAATATGCGTCTCGATGTTCGGTAGGTACTTTCCCGTCCAATGCACTTTCACGCGTAACTTTTTGGGTAGTGAGCTTTGAGCTACGAGCTCGGTCTTAGCGTAGGCACGTGACTAGCGCGAACCGTCCGTAAACGGTCACGGCAGCAGGTGTAACGTCATAACGGCGCCAGGTCAAAGAGAGGGGGAGAGGGGAGCTGGGCCAGAACTTGGACTTTACACGTCAAACGGGGGCCTTGCCCACCTGTGAGTTGTAGCAGCAAAAATATGCAGTGTTGTCTTCAGGGTACAGTATTGCGTGGCATTCGGCGGACCTTCTGGTGCTGGCTCCTACGGGTGCTTGAGACTTCCCGACAACGCCCCCAAGCGGCGAAAATTGTTCTGTTGGACGGCACCTTGAGCCGCAACTCAGTCTCATCTAAAGGCTGAGCTCGGGATGACAGCGTCCTGACCCGCTATTTGTCTTCGACCCCAGAGAGCGGCATGCGCATGGACAGACACTAGGCGGGTATCGCGGTGGACATAGTCATATTCAGCGCGCTCGCTGCTGCGCTTGTGTCGGGAGGAATTGGCAGTGTCGGCCCCCACACGATAAGCAGCTGCATGTTGGCGCATACAAAACGCGTGACTAGTTGTCAAATTACGACATATCGAGACGGAGGGGTTTGCATTTCAAAACTGGGAGAGTGAATTGCGTCCGTTGGATTGCATTGCAAGGCGGGGTCAAAACAGCCCCACTATCAAACCGCAACTTAGCCCAACAACGCAGCACCAAACCTTCTCACCGCATTTGCACTCTTGCTCTGCTTAGTCAAAAGTACCTGCATCTCTTCTACCTCACTTCCGTCAATTTTCTCATCACTACACGCTCCCGCAGCACGCACATTACCCCTCACTAAACATGTCCTGGCAAGGTGAGTACCGCGTCGACTGTGGACGGCAGTAGCTAACATACAGGGCAGAATACGTTGACACCAGGTATGAGCTGCTTCGATCCCGATGACTAGTCACGTCTAACTTGTCCCTTTAGCCTCGTCGGCACCGGCAACATCGACAAGGCCCTCATCTGCGATGTCGAGGGCGCAACTGCCTGGGCCGCATCCCCAGACTTCTCGGTACGTTGTCCGATCGTCCACGCGCTGGACCCAGCGAGCAGCTTCAGCTTTCGCCTGATGCAGGCGACAGTGGCGTCGTCGCATACATGGAAGAATCAGACGCTGACACACTGCAGCTGACTGGCGAGGAGAGAGCAGCCATTGCCAAGTCCTTCAGCGACAAGTCGGAGCCTAAGAAGGTCATCTCAGAGGGTGTCAAGGTGAACGGCGTAAAGTACATGACCATCGAGGCAAGCGATGATGCACTCAAGGCAAAGAAGGTACCGTCCCAGCCATTGCCCCTCTCATCAGGCGCAAGCACTAACAGCCGCACTAGGGCAAGGAGGGCCTTGTCGCCTTCAAGACCGCTCAAGCCGTCATCATCGCCCACCACCCCGACACCGTCCAGACTCCCAACGCTTTTAACTCGGTCGTCGAGCTCGGCGAGTACCTGAAGAAGCACAACATGTAAAGCGCCTTCGATTCGAGACTGTTTGTACTTTGGGGATATTTGCATGACCTCGAGTTGAGGAATGGTGGATGAATTCAGAGGGGAGTGATCAAAGATATAGATATGATTGATGATGGACGACATAGCGACACTGAAGGGGCTACTCCGATACAATGGCATACCTTCACACCACATCTTGCGACCTTGACATTTGGTAGCAAAGCAAAACTACACGGATCCTAGCTGTATCAGGATACGCTCTCTTGTTCTACCAAGCTACGATTGACTATCCTTTTACACGTACTCCTTCTATCCCCTTCCTTGTAATTCAAACGCCGCAACACAGGAGCAACACATTCCCGATTTGCCAAGACCAAACAGAGGCTACAAGCCCTTCATACAAGCCAACCGCCTCACAACCCTATCCCCAAACTCCCTCTGCAACTGCGCAGCAACAACCTCCCTCTTCTCATCCGCATCCCTCTCCAATCCAAACGCCACCGGCCCCCTCAAACAAGCCCCAACCACACTTTCCACCGTGTTCCCCAGATGACTCCTCACCCACCTAAGATGCTGCGGCTCCGTCTCCACCAACCTCTTCTCCACATCCCAAGTATCCCTCGGTTTCGCCTTTTTCAAATCCACGCCCAAGATAGCATCTATAGGTTTCCAGTGCGCGATTTCCAACAACACGATACCAAGGGAGTACAAATCAAAGCTTTTCTTATACGACTCACGTCCACTGGTGTCCTCGCGGTTCCCCTTGTGTTGCACAGAAGGGTGGCGGTAAATATCCGCCGCACGATCGTCAGACGGGCGCTCAGTCATAAAGTCCTCAGCCGCAGGACGCGAATAATCGAAGCCACTGATGAGAGGATCCGCAAGATTGACTTCCCCTACACCGCCTCGTCTAGGAAATAAAAGGATGTTAGCGGAACGCAGACCCTTGTGCAGCCAATCAACGGCATGGAGACGCTCGACTGTTTCAGACAGCAGATACATGAGGTGGACACGGTCTGTCAGCGAGGGGACGTCTGTCTGACGGTTCGATAGTAGGGAGTGCAAGGATGTGGGTTCCGTAGCTACGGGGACGGAAGCCGGTTTCTCGAAGACGAGACCGAAGCGCGATTCCTCGTCGTCGATGAAGTAGCCGCGGCAGAATGGGGCGCGGAACTTGATTGTGCGGTTGTTTTTACTCAGCAAGGCAGCGAGTTTTCTGACGCGAGCGTGGATCTTGGGGTCGACGGTGTTGTTGCTGTTGCTGTTGTCTTGCTGCTGCTGTTGCTGCAGCAGCATTGGGCTGGTGCTCTCAGACGTCTTCCACTCGATCCATACGGGCGTGTCTTTGTAGAAGGCTTCTGTGCGCACGCCTTCTTCCATGTCTTCATCGAACTTGGCGTCTTGTTTCGGGCGCACGTCGGAGAAGGAGAGTTGGGTGTGGCGGATGTCGTTGGCGAGGTTGGGCATGTTGATTTCGCCCGCGTAGCTGGCGCTGAGGTCGTGCGAGTCTTCGATGGCGAGGTGGATGAAGCCTTGCTGGGCTAGGGCTGCGAGCGGCTGGTGGGCCGCGCCGCGTGCGGTGATGGCGCCGCTGTCGATGGATCCGTCGTAGTCGGAGTCTTCTGTGTCAAGCAGCGAGTACGTTCGCCGGAAATCGAACTGCTCGAACTGCTGTGAACGATAGATTTGCACCATGTGTGACATGGTCCTGTTCAGAAGCACGATCTGGTTGTTGGTTCGCGTCTGCATGTCGAACAGGAGATCTATCTGGGCCTTGTCAAGTGCTTCATGCATTTTGTCGTTGTAGTTTGCCAGTTTCGCAATCAGTATCTCCATCTTCTTGTGGTCAAAGGTAGCCCATTTGAGCCTCTTGGGCACATTCTTGAATTGCTGCACAAACTTGAGCGACATCTTGACCAACTCTTCGGTCGGCGGGAACCGAACTGATTTCTCGCCCCCTCTTGTGTGGCCATTGGTGCCATTTTCGATCAAGTTATCAGAGTTTCGTAGAACGAATTCTTGGATTTCCTCGACGAGGAGCGGGTCAGTGAGTTTTTCGTATCTCTTGTTCAGCCGCCCGAATGAGAAGAGGAGTTTCTGCTGCTGCTCCATGATATCGATGATTAGGCCTTTAGCCATGTGGTTCAAGATGAGCTTGTCATCGCGGTAGTCGAGCTGAACGAGTTTTGCCCAGTTGAGCAGCCGGTGTTCTTCGACTTTGAAATTGACAAGAAGTGCCTGACAGTCCTTTTCTAGGTGACAAGCATCTGAAATCAGCTCGTAGCCTGTGTTGAATGGTTAGATCTGTTTTCAACATTGTCAAACTTGAAATACCTTGAATGCATCCTGCGAACACTTGGAAGAAGAAGGATACCCCTCCAATTGCGAGTTCAGCCATATCTATGGACTAATATTGTGTGACGCAGTGGGAATCTCTTTACATAAAAAGAATCGAATATGAAAGCTATATGCAAAAAGTATGCTGCGCGAAGTGGCTCTATTGCTGGCTCAGTGATCAGTGTCACAATTAGCAGCATGACAAGAGCGAAGAGTGAAAAGCGAAACGGTCACGATTCAGACAAAGGCTAATACTTAACCGTAAACATCAGACAAGGCTACGTATGTCTACGGTACGTCGCAATGCAGATTCGCAGCCTGATCTGTAACCAACACTGCCCCGTGGCCCTGAGCTGAAGGCCATTTGCACGCCCCAGGCCAATCGAGTCGACGGAGGTAACGATTTCCGGTCAAGTACATATCGCAGTAGCGTCTTGCAACAAACTTCAGATCCCGTAATTGTGGCTGTGAAGCATTCTGTTGAACCCATCTAGTCTCACGCGGTGAGAAGGGGGGTATGCCTCTCGAAGACGCGGTCCGCACAGCCACGCTAGAACGCCACGCGAACGCGGACCCTAGTCAGCGCATCGCATGCTGTCATCCATCCGATCAACACCGCGACAAGCCCCATACATCCATCACTCCCGACACGTCGCCCCGCCGTTCGGCAATGCTTCTCGAGCACCTCAATCCCTGGTACCGTCCCGAGTCCGAATTCGACCTAACGCCTTTCGCAGCCCTCTTCTTTCAGGCGCCCGTAAAACTACTGCTCTACCACACATACCATTTCCTCGCCTGCCTGCGCTCTGCACCGAAACCTACACAAGAGCCTCCGATACGGGTCGTTTGCATATCAGACACGCACAACCTCATCCCAGAAAATGTTCCAGATGGCGATGTACTTATTCATGCTGGCGACATGACGAATGATGGAAGTGTAGCAGAGATACAAAAGCAAATTGACTGGTTGAGCTCGTTGCCACATGGCGAGATTGTGGTGATTAGTGGGAATCATGATACCTACTTGGATCCGAGGACGGGGCCTTCGCTGTCGGAGGAACAAAGAAGAGGCAGGCTGGACTGGAAGAGAGTGCATTACCTGCAGCATAGGCGTCTGAGCCTCACGGTCAAGGTCCAGTCTAGAAATGGCAGCGATTCAGATGCAACGACGCCATTGCTTGCCGCAGATCGGGGCGAGAGACGGATACGTTTATACGGCGCACCGCAAATACCGGCCTGTGGCCCTATGAGTGTCCATGCTTTCCAGTACGAGAGAGGCCGCGATGCTTGGTCAGAGACAATACCCGAAGACATTGACATTCTCATTACACATACGCCACCAAAGTTTCACTTGGACCTATCGTTACCAAATGGAATAGGCTGTGAGTACCTTTTGGCCGAGGTCAAACGCGTAAAGCCTGCGCTACACGTCTTTGGTCATGTACATTGGGGCGCCGGGCAGACTGTAGTACGGTGGGATAAAGCACATGATGCTTACGTGAGAGGACTATCAACCCAGTCAAAATGGACACGCGGAGTGTTCAACCCCAGGCTATGGTGGAACGTCGTCAGGGTCGCATACCGTGGCATAAGGGAGCTGCTGTGGGACCGAGTGTGGGGAGGTCAAAGTCCAAACACTATCATGGTCAATGCAGCCCAGATCCATGGAAACACGGGGCGGCTGGGCAACTCGATCCAGGTTGTCGACATCTAACATTGTCCGTCACAGTATACCAGAAATAAGTCGTAATCGTAATGTATAAACACCTCTTGATCAACACAGCAGTAAGCACTTCATTGTCGGGAAGCCTTTTCGAACTAAAAAGGATTCTGTTGATTTAGCTCGACTATCTCGCACGAGAAGCCAAGTTCAACAAGGAGACCAGGCAGATTCGCCGTTCCCCGCGACTTTATTGATAGTGGTCATGAAACCATAAATCGTGCAAACCATGCCATGCCATATTCCACCACTGAGCAAAAACTTTGCGCACATGCTCAGAGACGACGACCACGGCGACCACCCTTCCTCCTAGTGGAGTCGGATGGGGTGGGGGTGACGTCCTCGATACGTCCGATGCGCATACCGGCACGGGCAAGGGCGCGGAGAGCGGACTGAGCACCGGGACCGGGGGTCTTGGTGCCGTTACCACCAGTGGCTCGGATCTTGACGTGGAGAGCGGTGATGCCGAGTTCTGCGGGCGTTAGTAGGGGAAATTCCGACAAAAGCCAATCGACTTACCCTTGCAGCGAGCTGCAACGTCCTGGGCAGCCAACATGGCGGCGTAGGGAGAGCTCTCGTCACGGTCGGCCTTGACCTTCATTCCCTTTTGTACTGGTCAGTCTATGTCGCATGCAGTGCTTTCGCTCGCACTTACACCGGTGACACGGGAGATGGTCTCGCGGCCGGAAAGATCGGTGATGTGGACGAAGGTGTCGTTGAAGGAAGCGAAGATACGGGCGACACCGAAGACGAGCTCACCCTACAAATTGTCAGTTTCACGCTGTTTTCTTGCATTGCATTGCCTAGAAAGTACGAACCTCGCGGACCTGAGGTCCGAGCTGGATGTTCTCTTGGGGAGCGCGGGCAACCTTGGCTTTGGGAGGCATATTGGCGGTATATGGGTTCTTGACGTGACTGGCGGGTTCGTGATGCTGTCGGCGATCGTGAGGTCGAACTTTGGAGAGACCGAAATTCGCTTGTGTCGGAGCAACGTAACGCCGGCACTAGCGCGCCAAGTCCCGTACTTAACTTTTCTTTGGCGGCCGCAAGCGACCTCTGCTTCTTGCATTGCTCCGCCATGGGCTGAACACCAACACTACACCCACGCACAGGAGCGTGCAGTAGAACGACAACCATGGACGACAGCAAGAGCGTCGGTATTATCGGCATGGGCGACATGGGCAAAATGTATGCCCGGCGCCTGAGCACTGCTGGATGGAAGTGAGTGAACGCGCGCCCGTGACAGCACGCGCTTCACTGCAATGGCGACTGGTAAGTCCTTCTCCCTCTCACTCCCCTTCCCCCGTTATGATGACCGTGAGTGCATTTGGCTCGAGTATGGCGCATGTCCACACTGCTGCCGTCTTGGTTTGCAGTAATTGGGCATGTTGCTGTCCATGATGTGAATTCTCGCTACCTTATTTTATACAACTCTGAACTCCACCCAACATTTATCGCATTGTTCATACCTCTGGCGCGAACTTTGCTAACAAGTGGCTCACAGATATCTTTCGATGATCCGCGTCACTAACATGGTGCCTCTCAAGGGTCCACGCCTGCGACCTCCCGGACAAGTTTGATACACTGGTGGAAGAGTTCAAGGACTTTGTAGGATAGCACTTTTATATATCGCGATAAATGAATGCATGCTGAGACTGCGCCAGCCCAAAGTTGAGATTATGCAAACTGGTCATCTCGTGTCCCGCTGCAGCGACTTCATCATTTACAGTGTTGAAGCAAAGAACATCGATGCAGTCGTAAAGGCGTTCGGTCCTTGTATGGTCGATCTGATACTAACGCTGGTCTGAACTAACACATGTACAGCTACCAAGGTTGGCGCTATAGTCGGTGGCCAGACCTCCTGCAAAGCCCCAGAAATGGAGGCCTTTGACAGGCACCTTCCGAAAGACGTCAGCATCGTTTCGGTGCACTCTCTCCATGGACCCGGTATCGACCCGAAAGGACAGCCGCTGGTGCTGATCAAGTACCGCGCCTCTGACGAAGACTTTACATTCGTAGAGAACATCATGTCCTGTCTCGGGTCGAAGCATGTCTATCTCTCCGCCGAGCAGCACGATCGTATCACGGCAGACACACAGGCCGTAACACACGCCGCCTTCTTGAGCATGGGCGCCGCATGGTTTGCCAACAATCAGTTCCCCTGGGACAGCTCCCGCTACGTCGGCGGTATCGAGAACGTCAAGATGAACATTACCCTCCGCATCTACTCCAACAAGTGGCACGTCTATGCCGGCCTCGCGATTCTGAATCCAGATGCGAAGCGGCAGATCAAGCAGTACGCGGAGTCTGTAACTGAGCTGTTCAAGCTCATGCTCGCTGGACAGCGCGACGAACTACGCGAGCGTGTACATACCGCGCGCAAAGCAGTCTTTGGCGAGAATGAAGATAGCAAGAAGCTACTTTTGCGCGACGACCTCCTCGATCGATTCGCCCTAGGCACGATCCCAGAGAAGAAACTCAAGAACAACCATCTCAGTCTGCTCGCCATGGTAGACTGCTGGTGGAAGCTAGGCATCGTACCCTACGATCACATGATTTGTTCTACACCCGTAAGAAACTCCTTGTATCTACACATATCACAGCCTCTACTAACACGCTTCCTTGCAGCCTTCGCGCATGTGGCTCGGCATCACAGAGTACCTCTTTCGCAACCCCACACTCCTCGAAGAAGCCATCGAAACCGCCATCGACGACAACACGTTCCGTGCCGACGATCTTGAATTCACTTTTGCAGCGAGGGACTGGAGTTCGCGCGTCAGTCTGGGTAATTTCGATGGGTATAGGGAGAAGTTTGAGGAGATTCAAAGGTACTTTGAGCCGAGGTTTCCTGAGGCGACGAAGTTGGGCAATGAGATGATTAAGGTTATTTTGCAGAAGACGCAGGATAGTTAGGGTACGAGATGTGCTGTAGATGAGTATGAATGATGATTTTCTCGATGGTTTGCGTACGTTGTCAGTTAAGGCAGTATTTTGTCTTGTGGTAGTGAGGCCATCGAATGGTGAATTCCGTAGTAGAACGGACATTAGGCGTTTCATCGATACGCCAGGAACTACTCTTAAGAATCGATTAAAGACGAAATGTACAATACACAAGATCGTACACAATGATCCTACAACCCCAATCCCCCATCAATAGCATCACGCCCCGGGTATCAACCACCAGTAACCCGCCTACACAAACCACACATTTAACTCTACCTCCCCTTCTCACCACTCTCAAACTCACAAGACTCGCCAATATCGCAAACGCCAAAGCCGCCCCTCCCCGCCTCCACGCCCTTCCACTCACACGCCTCCTTCAGCTCCTTGGGCGGCGCCATGACATCCTCCTCGGTCAGTACCCACGTACCCCAATGCATACCCAGCGCACGCCTACACTTAGTATCAGCGAAGATATTGACCGCGTCTTTGGGGCTCGCATGGACATTGCTGAACATCCAGCGGGGCTCGTATGCGCCAATGGGGATGAGGCCGAGGTCAAAGGGGCCGCGGAGCGTGCCGATTTGGGCAAAGGCGGGACAGGTGGGAAGGTGGGCGTAGAGGGGTGAGTAGTCGTCTTCTGTGGCGGGAATGGTGGGGGGCACGGTGCGGTAGCCTGTATCACTACATGGAAAGAAAAAAAGTTAGTGGTGTGTTTGTTGGATGGATGGGGAAGGGAAGACTTTACCCAGCGAAATACACCTTTGCGCCACCGGACTCGACGCTCCAACTCGCCCACAGCGTTTTACACTTGTCAAACGGCGTCCGAGCACTGATATGCTGACACGGCAGCGCCCCAATCGTCGCTACGATACCGTCTTCTCCCGCACCAACACCGCCTTTCTTGCCCCCCGCTTCCTCCTCAAGCCTCACATCCCTACTCTCCCACCAATCCAACTCCGTAACCCGACTGACCCCACTCCTCTCAAACCAGCCCTTATTCCCCAGCGGCGCGAAAAAATGGGCTTGCGGGAACTTTTTCTGCAGCCGCTGGATCGTCGGGTAACTGAGGTGATCGTAGTGGTTGTGGCTGATGACAACAGCATCGACGATGGGTAAATCTTCAATCTCACAGGGTGGCGGCGTGTAGCGTTTTAGGCTCTTGATGGTGAAGGGGGCGCAGCAGTCTTCGAAGACGGGGTCGAAGAGCACCCGGAAGCCGCTGGGGAACTCGATGTAGTAGCATGCGTGGCCCAGCCATGTTGCTCGCAGTTTTGGTGTCGTGCGTGTGGGGAGGAAGGTTGGAGTTAGGATGGGGACTGTTGGGGGGGTTGTGTCTGGGTTGTTTGCTTGGCCGGTGAGTTTGCGCCTGGGATTGAGGTAAGTTTAGTTGTTGGGAGATAGATTGTTGATCATGGTATGAATTATATGGGGTAATGTACCGCTTTTGCGATTCTTCAGAGGCAAGGCATGGAAAAGAAAACAGACTTACCATATCATACCCTTAACCAACAGCGTCCATGGACTAATCTCCACATAACTGTCCCAAGGATTCGTGAATCCTTTCCCATTCTTCAAATGATGTCTCTTCTCCTCCGCCTCCTCAGGGCTCGCACCAATCTGCGCCGGATTGCTGACCGCAGCATAGAGCCCAGCACCGATACTTGCGCCGCCAATAGAACTCATCCTGACCGTTGTCGTCGTACTGAATCGCGGTGGTGGTGGTGTTTGCCAACGGAAACCGCGGTTCTGTTTACTGCTGCTTTGATAAAGTGGACAGCGCGTTGAAGAGCCCTGTTGTCGGAGCCCTCGAAAACAACGGGTCCAGAGTGCTGGGAAACGGGCGGACATTGATGGCTTCTATATACGCATTTGCATGGCCCTTACCCTGAGTGGCCAGTAGCAGTAGCAGTGGTAGCAACAGCAAGGTATACACGCACACGCGCGTCCTCGTCTTACAGCCAGGTAGCCAGCTAGCCCAATGGCGAGAAACAACCTCTCGTATATATTTTTTTCGTCCTTGACCACACCGTTCGCGATCACCAAAACAAGCCACCGATAAGCTGACACAAGCAAGACGAGGAAAGTTAGAATGAGGGAGGGAGGGAGGGGCTGTGCCCAGACGGGCAAAAGATGCGCCAGAACACGGAGTTAAGGCAACGGCTCTATCCATCGTTGACGTCGCTCTAAACCCCGAATCAAAATATCCTCTCTTTGACTTAGCTAGCTAAATGGGCTTTACTGGGCCCCGCACTTCTTCCTCCTTCCTCCTCTACTCTATCTATCTATCCATCCCTTCTAACCTCGCATGCCGCGATGCAGGCAGGCTTGGCTTCCGCGATCCCAGCACGCGTCATGTTAACGGTCAAATCGACATCCGGCCGCGGTACAAGGTTCGTGCGCCCATGTCGGGGTTTTGTGTGCATGCATGGTCGACCTCATCATGGCTGCCTTGGACGCGGGGTTTCCGCTTAGCTCCGGGACAGGCTGTGGAGGGCGTTCGTCCGTGTGAGGCCGGTTCGTGGAGAGATAGGGATGTCAGAGAGCTTTATGCGTAAGACGATGATTGAAGAGGTATAGTATGATGATTACTTTTTTTGAGGGTTCAAGGCAGCGTGTGGGTTTCGAGGTGGTTGGTGGTGAAGTGGTTCGAGAGGTATCACATCTACGAGACACGCACGCATGTCATACTAGTCAAACACGTTTTCTGTTGAGCAGGTGGATAGTAATACATTGACATGGCACCGTGGCTAATCTACTCGAGTATAAACAACCCATGTAATTCGCCTTTTGCGAAGCGACTCTCGCGACCTGGAAAGACGTTCATTTAACACCCTCACTTCAAAACCACCTATCCATACATAATATACAAAGGAGTGAATCCGAAGAAGAGAAACTCAATCACTGCGCGCGTGTTTTGATGAAGCGGAGAAGGAGGAAGGGAGGAACCAGAGAAAATGTTGTGTTTCCTATGTGCGACCTCGTCGCTTTTCTAGGAAAGTTTTTTTTTAAATCGCATTCTGTTGGGTTTGTTAATCCCGGATATTGAGATCTTTCGTTGTACGGAAAGCGGTAGTACACTAAAATGAGAAAATGAGAAGAAAAACACCCATCCCACCCAAAAGCAGATAAAAAGAGTACATCTTTCCTCCCATTGTTGTGATTGTTGTTTGTTGTTCGAGAATGATGCCAATGAAATCCATGAGAGAGTAACAGTTTTTTTTAAAAAAAAAAAAAGAAAGCAAGAGGTATTTTTTTCCCACCGCTCCGAAATGAAATAAAGCGAATCCCATCGCTGATCTTGTGCCATTAATTACAACCCGACTACAGCGGAAGGCGATGATCGATGAAGAAGAAGAACAAGGAAAAGAACTCGTAAACATGATAAGCGACCCTCCAGTGGTGGCAGCATCCTTGGCAGCCGCCGACGTATTGGGCGCGTGGAGTGACTCGACGCCCTTGAAGCGCCAGCCGACACCCGAAGAAGAAACAACCGTGAACCAATGATAAAGCAGCCCTCCCGTAAACATTCTTGAGGAAGCGCTGATGAAATGAACAATCGTAAAGGTGTTGGGTAATACCGGAATGGAAAGACATGAACGCCGAGAACCCGCAATTTCGCTGACATGATCCTATTAGACCATGGGCAAACCAAAGTCTAAAACGTGATACCGGTGATAAAGAGTGCAAGGAAACAAGGGACGAAAAGTGTGAAATCTATCATGCAAGATGATCGCAAGCCTTGTGCGTTTTCGTGAGATCCGGGATGGCGCCAATATGCGTGCAGATAGCTTAGGGAATAGGGCGGTTGCGCCGTGGTAGGTCCGGTATTCTAGGCTTGGTGGAATAGAAGCGGCCAAGTGTATCCAGTGGCCGGAACTGGAGGTGATTGGTTGGCTTCGGTAAGCCGTGTTGGTTTGCGGGAATGAACAGGAACTTTTTTGAACATATGAAGCGCTAAAATAGGACGTCGGATATGCAGACATTGTCGCTATGGTGTCAGGCTGACGGTGGCAGCGATTAGACGGCGACAGCCTGAGGGCCATATCCAGGAGCCATGAAGTAGGGTGGGTGTCTTTGGACGCAGTAAGCACAACCACAGTTGAGACCATGCTGGTTCCATGCCGAGGGAGTGTACTGTGAATAAGCTGGTGGCCCATAATTAGACGCCTGCTGAGGCGCTTGCGCAGGGGCAGGCTGAGACAAGGGTGGGAAGCCGAACATGGTGCGACGCGAGTATCCCTCGACGGGAGCCCAAGTACCTGTTGTGCCATAGTACTCCGGGGTCGTAGGCCCCGTGGTAGGTGCAGACGCAGGAGAGTGCTCGCTTGCGGACCTCCAGGGATCGTATTGGGAATAAGACGGAGGGTTGTACTGAGCCGACTTGGGCGCGTATTCATACGATGGAGTATAAGCCTGCTGCATCGGTAGCGGAGGAAGCGGCTTGTTTGGGTTGAGCGAGCGGCGGTGCATGGAAGTGTCGATGGGACTGAGCCTGTTGCTACGGCCTACGCGCGCAGCAGCAGTGTTCTGGTAGTCTTTCCAGTGCTCTGACCAAGAAGTCCAGCCGTGCTGCTCGGAGGGATCGCGATGAAGCCTAAACTTGATAGCGAGAAGCCACTCCAACTCCAGCTCGTTCAGCTCATGAACCGAGATCCCGCTGACCTCTGACCACGAACGGTTGATGAATGTGTTGTCGTCCAAGAACTTGCTGCCGAGCACCAAGGCGATGGTGAGAAGACGAAACAGGTGGGTATCCGTCTTTGGCTCATGTGCTAGCATAGGCATCCTGTTGGACAGGTAGAACATGCTGAGCAGGATGGTCGCCGATGGAAGTCGTGTGGCGCAAAGGACTTGGTGTACCCACTTTCGGAAAGTGGAGGGCACCATGCGGCCAGGAGTGATGAGGCGCAGAGCAGTGTCGCATACGAAGTCGGTCATGACATCCATGTCGTAGTCCAGCTTTGCCGAAACACCGCCAACAGGCTTCTCTTCCTTTGCAGGCTGACCCACGCGCTGGTTGTACTCGTGTAGTCGCTGCTGCTGCTGCTGCATGGCCGCATCTGCCAACGAATGTCCCGACTGCATGCGCATGGGCGGGAGAGTGGCAGCCATGGGGTCGTAGAACGAGTTCGTGGGTGGGAGACTGGGAGGTGCGCTGCTCAGGTAGGTGCCGGCCTGCGGGTACAGAGGTGGCATGGCGATGGCCAGTTGGCCGTAGCGGTCTGCGAAGTCATAACCATCATCTTGTTGCCGAATCGTAGGACCAGCATACGTGGGCTGCTGAGGCGGATATGAGGCACCGCATGCAGAGTGGTAGCTGGGTACGAACTCCGGTGGGGAGAGCCGTGGCATGTTGTGCCGGGGATAGAAGGAGGGCATGATGGTGTCGGACCGCCGCAGAGAGAAGACTGGCGAGGCTCCTAAGCAGTGTTAGTGCGTTGTCGTCGAGACTGTCTTGGTGACGTACAGTCTTCTCGTTCGCGCCGCCTCTAGAGTTGCCTACGGACCCTCTAGAAGGATGTACTCATTCAAAGGAAATTTGTCGCCTGCGAGGAGTGTGTTTGTTGTGTGTTAAGAATGTCTCGCGCTGCTTGTTACGCGGAGCGTGCGTGTGTTGATGTGTGCGTGTGTTGTGCCGGGAGGAAACACGTAGAAGGAATGCAGGTGGTGAAGCGCAGGCCGGGGCTAAGTCAATAGATCCGGCGGTACGAGGTCGCTCCGGGAAGACGTCGCTGGGGAGTCGAGAGTGCTGGTGTAGATGGCGGAAAGGAAAAAACCGCAAGTCCAAACCACAAGATGCGAAATGCACACGCTGGATGTCAGAGACTGGAACGAGTCAAGCCGTTTGCGATGCAGCTAGGCCTGGAGACAGAGCAAGCGTCGGGTCAAGTTGGTCGACGGCCTGGGGGGGTGCCGTGACAGCCGAGATTTGATGCGCACGTCCGTTTGGCTGGGGGTCACTGTGTTGCAACGAGCAACGCCTGCGACTTGGACGCGAGGAGATGGGGGAGGGGAGGGGAGGGGAGAGGGAGGAGGTGGTGGTGGTTGTAGTGGTGGAGGTGAGAGAGGACGGGGGATGGGGACAAGAAGGCGGTCATGGGCCTTGGGGGTCGTGTAGTTGGGACGGTTTAGCGAGGCCTAGCAGCAGCGAAGGGGCCGTGGTAGCATGGCCGTGGCCGTCTCCATCCGAAAGGCGCGCAGCTGCAAGAATGGTTCATTACATGTGTGCCTGCCCACTCATGTGCTATGAAAACTCTGCCTCTTGTAGTCTAGTGGGTCATAAATGTCTCCTCCGCCCGCGTTTTGCGGTGACTACCACTCATGACTCTTGACGCAGGAGCGCTGCAGTGGTTGTGCACAAATGCAGCGAGCGAATGCAGCGACAAGACTCCCCAAGCCAATGAACGCCCCCAGGGACCACCCTCTGCACCTGCGACCGCAGCGAGCCACGTATCGCCCGTCGCCTCTCGTGCAATCCGGCCTGCCGTCCTCTTTCGGCATGCCTGCAGTAGCGGCCTTACTGGGCCGCTGCGCCTTCAGAGCGAGGAGGAGCAGCTGTCATCTGAGCCCGCTGCAAAGTGACAGTGCTCGAGTGCCTTTATTTATCTAGATAGGGGGGTCAAATTGCAGAGCAACCAGCCCGCTGACGAGCCCTGCTGCTTCTCCGCTTTGTTTTGATCGCGGGCGTGGCCAGCCATGGACATGGGCGTGGACAACAATAGCTCAGCCCCAAGAATAGCAGTGTCATCGCCATATCCACCATCGCCTTGGACCCGTTCGCCATGCGAAAAATTGTGTGCGCCCGCGGCCGTTGAGCTGCTCCCACGATGTCTGGCCACACACACTCTCTCTCTCTCTCTCACACAGAGTCAGGCCTACGCTATCCGACAGCGGGGCCATGTCCTACGGCCTACGGCGATGGGGAGGGGGGTGTGTTGTGATCAGCGTGACTTGTGCAAATCGACTCCAAACCCGACCTCCATCGTGGCGGTGACAACGTCGGCGGCGAAACCGGACTGCGTCGCGCCAGGTAGGCGGGCGGGCGTCATCAACGGCTCCCACAGCACCACCCACGGCGCCCGCAATCGTCACTCGCAACCTCCCAAGCGCTCGGCACCTCGTTCTGGCCTCGGTGCAATTCCGTAAGCAAGTGCCCACTCTATGCACTTGGGATGCATGTGAGGATGTTCGAGGCCGGCCACCTGCTCCACTCCCCCAATCCAAGACCTTTGATGACCAGCCCCTTCGCTGCCCTCCATTGGTTCCTACCCTATCAACAAACTCGGTGACGATTGCCCATCCCACCGCGATTTTCCTTCAGGCACCAGAGATTTCCTCTAGGTCACACAGTCCTGACACCTGGGCCCCGTGAACAAAATAGCTGCCTTACGTGGCGTCAATTTCCCCGTCATTTCACACGGTACTGGCGGTACACACAATTTACACCGGTTCACGGTGCGGTGAGGGCGAGCAAGCTAAATGAAAAAATGAAGGAAGACGCTGCACCCGTGGCTGATTGGCTGGCAGCGCCGTTGATAGAATCTTGCCCGAATCAGGTCTAGTCCGGCATGTCGGCACGTGAAGAACACCAGCCAGTTCGCTGTTGTCGACAGAGCCCACAACTTTGCAGCTGCACATTCACATCATAATTGACAACTGGCCCTCTCTGGTGGGACCTCAGTAACATCAGTGGAGCTGCATACTCAACACTGCTATATCGAATTTCAACCTCGCAGTCTCGCTCACTACCCACTTTGCGCGCCAAGCTCTTTGTCGGGATTTACCAGGGCGAGCAGACCAAGCACGAAGCACCTCGCTTGATAAAGTCTATCGAACAATATTTTTAACCATCCAACGCTGGTCAAAAAGCACGGCACGGTATTGGTACAATCTTGATGATGTGGAATGTCGCAGAAGACTGCGTCGTGGCATGTAATATTGTGTCTTGCACGTAGACTCGTAAGATGACCGTGTCGTCAGGTCTGGGTTTCCCAAACGCCCATGTAAATGCTCAATCCCTTGGTATATCCGACCAGCTTTTCGCGCGCCAACCCATCAAAGACAAAACTTCAAATATCGCACTAGTTCATTTGCCTGATCAACTCGTTGATCTTCTCTTCCCGGTTGCCCAGGTCACCCCCTTCGATGAAGTGCTTGAACTTCCTCTTACGGAAGCCGCCTGTTGGGCTGTTGAGCTTGAACGGCCACAGGAAGTTGGACGCCGCTTTGAAGTTTGGTCCAACGGTGCAGATCTCATGGATGAGATCCTCCATACAGATCATGCCGTACTTTCCGAGGTTCTCTTCGATGATCTCGTTGTCGGTCAAAGGAAGGCGTTGCTTGTCAACTTTGCCGTAACCACGCTCTGGGGATCGAGTCAGTATTGGCGAGTTAGGTCAGAGATGCTATGGGACTTACTGTAGATGAGCTCACGAACCGACTTCTGGTTCGGGTAGCCGTACGCGACGAAAGGCTCGACAATCTTCAGCATCTCCATGGTAGCCTTGGTAAGCTTGATGAAGACGCCATTGTTGATTTGGAGCAGGCGCAGAAGCTGCAATGTTTTGCGCTTCTTTGGGTCGATCTTGTTGATACCCTTGATGCGGACAACAAAGGCAAGCTTGGGCTCGGCGGGGACGTAAAGGCTGTCGCTCTTCTTGGCCTCGCGCGACAACCTCACGCGCTCCCGCTCGGCGTCGCGGTACTCCTTCACATACTTTTCAGCCCTTGTGAAGATGACCTCGCGCTTCTTCTTGTTCTTGTCTGCCTCGAGTTAGCATTGCTCACTAATAGTGTATCATGCCATGAGCTCGCGAGAGGACGATGTTCTCATTCCCGAAAGATGGTTAACAATTCGACAACATTGACCGTAGTCTAGCCGATAGTGTGGTTGTTATAATCATCGTAACCGTCCTCTCGAAGTCTTCGATAGCATGGTGGAGTGGTCGTACCTCGCTTTTCCCGAGTCGCGATTGCGCGCTCCTCGCGTGCCTTCTCTTGAGACTTTCTCTTCTTGAGAAGATTCTCAGGCACGAGCGTGATGTCGCCCTGCGTTGGGACAGTGCTGCAACATGTCCGTTAGCATGAGAAATGAAGGGTGGTGAGGGATAGACGTACGACTTCGACGACATGTTGAAGTGGTGTTCGAGAAATTTGTCGGGAGCTCGATTTTTGCCAGACCCTTAGCTTGGCGCTAAGCCCCACTCTCCCAAGTGCGAACGCTAACTCGTCTGGGATCCACAGCAGCATCCACATCCACACCGAGGCTCTTTTGAACATGCACACCACTATAAGCACGATGTGTTTTCTCGGCGCACAGCAGCCTGTAAACTCAGGCCATCCCATTTACCTGTGATTTTCGAGCGGGAGTAGCGTAGCTAAGTATAAGACAACGGTTTGATGGGCTTAAAAGATGACCGTGTTCGGGGTACAGTAGGTATCTCTGGTTTCATCAAGCCAAATCACTATCGCTGAGACGTCTCTTTGGACGTCGAGTGCACAAGAATCATCAGTCGTATAGTTATCTGAGTTCTTAGAAGGGATAAGGGTGACTTGTTGTCTGATGTACATGCTCATCCCGACGTAGGGCAACGCTCATTTACAATGTAGGTACTATTCTTAAGCACGCTTTTTTGTAATGAATAGCTTTATAGGTAGTAGTAACTAGTTGGGTATAACTTATTTATTTAATACTAAATATTTCTTGTATGTTGTCATGTAATAACGTGTGTACTGTGCGAGAAAGATATGATAAAAAGGTCTAACCAAAGCAAGGTACTTATTAAGGCTGAAAATGCGGAGTACGCATTCGTCTTACTATGTCCCGCGACATGTAATTTGGTACCCGAAGGCGGAGATGGCCAGGTCTAAGGGCTGCTTATATCTCTTTCACCTCTATGTAGACATCACTTATCCTCTACTTTCTAGTCGGAAGTATGTTAATGTCTATGTAGTTATGCTCGTTCCGCAAAGACATGGTTTTTACAATTAAAACATGGAATTTGACGGTCGATTTCTAATGGAGCTTAAGGTATGCTATGAGTACTGCGACAAACATGCAGTTGACATATTATCTGATGTGCGTGCTGGTCCCGACGTATGGCAACGCTTATTCACAATGTAGTTGCTGTTTCCAAGCACACATGCAGCTGGCAGATTTTTTACATGACAGCCTTCCGAACAGCTCCAGCCCCAGTATTTCCTTGTTCATTGAATCGCTACCCCATGCTTTGGCGTTACTCCTACTCTACTGCGGAGGCATCAATCTCCATTCCATCGGCAAGTATCTACTGCGAGGTGGTAAATATCTGTCGTCTTCCGGATTGTACCAGTAGTAGTTATTCATCTCGTACCAAAACATCGTAGCACTGTCCTTAGAAATGTAGCCCCTTTGCTCAAGTCCGTATATCACCCTATAGCTGTTTTTCTTTCAGCCATTAGCAGTGTTGAAGGAATCGTGATAGACTTACACAGTGTCTGCACCCGGTTCCCTTTCCCGAAAGCTGAAACCGATCTAGCATCTTTTGGGTAATTAATTTGCTTATAGAGCCGGCTGTCAGGGTTGAGGTTGGAGCATAATTAAAAACGGTGACTTTATTGTGGGTAAGGGCGTATTGCTTGGGTTTAACTGTGCACTTTGACGTATCGGTAGCCTTATCGGTAATGATATGGCAGAGAAGCGAGCTTGTGACTGTATCACTCGTTGGGTCATCCTTGACTTGGATATTGATAGACTAGTGATTGAACTCGCCACTATGTTCATAGCAGACCGCTTGAATTAAGTAATCCACGCGAGTGTCGTTGCTAAAGTCGTTCGGGTTCGTCATCTAGTATACGTTAATGAAATCCCGGCGCTTGGTTATAGACATACACTGCCGATAAGGTACATGAAAAGGTCAAGATTGGGAATGTACTTGGTGAATTAAGGATTTAGAGACCGATATAGTTCGTACCTTGAGTATTCGCTGGCCTTCTTATACCTAGCAGCAAAATGCCTCCCAGTCACAATCATACTCACAAGACTGAAGAGTCAACCTTTGATGACTATGGCCAACAAGGCTACATGATACACGGACGTGCTCCTTAACTGGGCAGGGCGCTCTTGCGGACCGGGAAGGACGAACTCATACCCATGTTGTAGCTGCGTGACCAGGGTCACATGATTTGCTATTGTAGCAGGTACTGCCCGGTGGACAAGTGCACTTACCTCAGAGCTGAGATCTCCTGTAGAAGAACACGAGAACAGATAGCAATACGATTGTTAATCCGCAGCCTCCGACCAACACTGCCTACGCAGTGACACATTTCCTATCTTTCATCGTCACCCTATGTGGAAATAGAACGGCACAGTCCTGAGATCTCTCAAGCGGCACAATACTCCTTGAACTTCTCGGTTGGTGGCCTTGAAACCCAGAATAATTAGTCATAGAATGGTGCGTCACATTGATGCTCGCAGCAGATAGGGCACACAGTCGAAGTGTCTTACAAATCCTCTGAGAAGGTGATGGCACTGTCGTCTATGACGATTGATCAGTGCGACATGAGTGTAAAGATACGCCATAAGTTCTTTTGCATAAAATTTGGTCGGCATTCAAATTTAGTCACTACTCCATAATGTGAATCAACTCAGTGACTCTTGATGAGGATGTAATAAGAGTTGTCATGATTCAATGGGAGCGCTACAGAAGACGGTAATGGAACCTTTATGGACATTCACTCCGTATCATATTCTTATGGCGTCTCTGAACAGGTCGTACACTTCAAGAATGCATGCTGCTTAGGGACTTTAGCCCTTGGGCTATGGGATGGCTCTTTGTTAGTGACGTCAAAATCCATCTAAGTTGTGACTTACAAGACATGAAAATGACTGCGTCGCAAGATCTTTACAACAGCATCTGAATCCTGCTGTTCCTCATCAGAAAGATGGGAAAGGATCGGTTTAAGAGCGTTGTAGAAGCGCCGATCCGATGGAAGGGATTGGTAGACTACGTGTTCGAAGAATCGAGGAAAATACCCAGCAGCAGACCAGTCGATGATGTAGATGCAATCCCCGTTAACAATAACGTTCCTTGGATTAAAACCCAGGTGGCATATGAAAAGAGGATAGCGATTGAGATTGACGGGGGTGACGGGTTTGGGCGAACGCTGTTCGAACCAATGTTGAAAATCCGCAGGCTCCGAGAACTCCACTTCTTCGTGACCAGGCCAGAGGACACTAGATAATGGCCCGCCTCCAAGCGCTCCTGGATTTGTCACACCCTCTGAGTTGATGTGTCTCAGGACGTTGCCAAGCTCTCTTATCATGCTATTTGCGCTTTCAAAATCAAGCGTCTTGCCATCGATGTAGTCCATCACGAGTTATCCCTTTCCTCCCCTCTCGATGAATCGAGAAGCTGTTGGTACATTGGCGATGCCCGCGTCAAGGCGTTGCTGTGCTGCTTGTTGGTTCCTGAACTCATGCACGGTGACAAAATATCCAAACTTCACCGCCAGACTTTCCTTGATGCGACAACTCTATTGGAACATTCCGGCACCAAGGGGACTACGTTAACCGGGTCGTTACAAAGCGAAACAACGTGGTCTTCAGTAAGGGTAGTCATAATGTATGGAGTAGGAGTGATCGATGTATGAATCATTGCCTTCAGCTCTTATACTTGCCTAGCGCGCTCGGGGAATCAATGCACATGACCCTAAATATAAAAACCATCTCAACCTGAACCATTCATACGTTCAGTCGACAGACAAATTGATCGCTACGACCTCTAGGGTATCGAAAGCACTATATGGGTTCTGTTCGCTATCTTTCACCTCCATCTCAACCATACCCGATTTGAGTGAATCTTTTCTTGCTAGATACTGTACTAGTGGAGATGTCCCTAAACATACAGAAAAGGCAGAAAGCAATATCGAAGACGCGTTATTCGTAGAAGCCTTGAGTTTCCTGGAGGCAGCAGCGAATGATGAATGTAATCGTCGTCATCGTCGCATGTCAGAAGTAAGAGATTAAAGACTTGATGCGACCGATAATTATCGAATGTGATGGCTAAGTCATCTCTTCGCTTGAAATCACTACTTAAGATCTAGTAATCTAAGCAGAGTAAGCGTAACCCCCTAGCATTCCAATCCCTTGTGATACCGCTCATACATCTACCACGTCATCTCAGTGCCATCACGGTCGAGACACTTTCCACTAATACCTCCAGTCGCCCAATCAATCTGTCGAACAAAAGGTTAGCCTCATCCATTTGCACATCCTATCTCCAGCTGGTACAAAGGTACCACTTTCTTCATCACACTTGCGACTTCTTCCGGTGAGGTAAACTCAATCAACGACAAGTCCAAGCCGATACTTTTCGCCGAGTCAATGCCGTCACGGCTCATACCAGTGTCCACGGGTCTATACGTACAGTTGTACCATTAGCATCGATCTTTTCCCAGGGCAAAAGTATCGGCAGAAAAATGTATGTAGTTCAAATACGCACCCCGGATTGTGAGCCTACACAATGGGATCCTTGTGTTCGAGCGATAGACACTTGATCAAGAAGTTGGTCATGGCTTTGCTGGCCCCGTATTCGGACAAGGGCACTAAAATGCGAGGAAGGAAATTAGCGCAATTGTTTCAAAACTATAAAGAGCACATGAGGCTTGAACAACGGCTCTGGTAGCCCATGTGTGGGGAGAGCAATTCCACTGACTGAAATCGTACATATTCGTCAGACTTCCCGCTCCACTCGACACAAGCACGAATTTGGCATTATTCCCAGCAACAGAAGCAGAGCGAAGAAGAGGTAGAGTTTCTTTTATCAGATGAAGCGGGCCGTACGCGTTCACATCAACGTACTTCTGGATCTCTGATACAGGGGCCTGAGCGAGACTAGGCGTGGGACCAGCGATACCGGCGTTCGCAATAACGATGTCGATCGCACTGATACCGTGTATTGTTTTCAAGGTCTCGATAACGGGAACGATGGAATCTGGCGATGTTATTTCCATCTTGACGATGAGAGCGGAGAGGGACTCGTATTTGGAGGGGTCGCTGATTGTGGTTATAGCTGTTGTGTTCGGCACGCAGAACCAGACTTTCACGAATAATTTCCCAAGACCTAGGGAATGTGATGAGATGGAGGTGTGAATTGGAGGTTAAATAAGTAGGTATGCATACCACGGTTTCTCTCTGTGATCAGAACTGTGGAAGGTATATTTGGGTTAATGCTACGTTGTTCATCGAAGAGCTTGAATAATACCTGATTAGTTTACAGCGTACAATCCACCCAACGGATCTGGAGGTGAAACATGTAGAGACGAGCGCTGGGTTCTGGATGACATGTCAGAGATAGGAAAGTTGCGGCAACCTTTATACACACCGACCCTTACCCAAGGTCCCTACATACTGCTCCCTTGCCCTCCGTACGAGGTACAGGCCGCATTTAACTAACCCAGAAATATGGTATAACTGCGAAGTGAACTTTGTCAAGATCCACGCACACAAGGTTACGGATGAATTGCTTTCCTCTGCCTTCTGCCGTATTGATCCGCGCCATTCGAGTGTAAGACTATGCATGTGTTGCATTGCCAGTAGTTTGCCTGCAGGTAGCATCTATCTTCGACTGTATCTGCGTTTTAAGCTTTTATTCAAGCTTTCCGGGGATCTCAAAGTCGGCACACTAGCGGATTACGCTTGCCTCATACCCGCGTCCATGCACGACCCAAACTTCGCAACCTTGCAACTCCTTACTTGCCTCGACCCTGCAGAGGTGCTCTTCGAAAAACTGCGGAAAACGACCAAATATGGGGCGGAAATATACCGTCTCGTCTTGGGTCTGATGGAAGTGGTGCGTCATCGTGGCACGGTCACGCCGAAAGGCATGTCTCGCATGCGTTCAATCCAAGCGCAGATGCGACGAAACGGTACCGAACCGTCGAAGCTGTTTCTCCAGAAAAACACCCTGTGAAGAAAATAATGCTCGGTATGCGGTGTCCCTTCCACAAGCTGCTGGAAGCAACAGCAACAAACCCATCAGCTACCTTGCAGACCCCTTTGCGGGACAGATGCCAAGTAAACTGCCCCTACAGCAAAGTCCCATGCTGCTACCCGAATTCACAACACCCTGGCCTTACCAGCCCAACAATTTCTTTGCTCTGGGTGCCGATCCATTCAACCTGGCGAGTACGTCGCAAGATAACGTTGTGTTCAACTCCTGTAGCTAGCATGCAAAACCCCGTCGCTCCACAGATACGAGACGATGGCATTAGACAGATCATGTCAAACCCAGATCCTACACAAACGCACGTAGACTATCCCAAAACCCTAAGACGTATGCCTCATTCGGCTACACAAATTCTATCCACCACCGCACCTTCACATAATCCCCTAAGAAAAGAGAAAAGAGAAAAATACAAGCACCCGTCGAAACACGACAACACTCTTTCTACAAAATAGATCTACCATTTCTTCAAGTTCGGCTTCGATGCAGTGCCCAATCTGCGCCTAGGTTTAACACTGCAAACTGTACATTGGACATGCGCAGTCCGGGGCTTATTGGCGCAGGGTTTGTTGTTAAAGGGGGGTGCTGCTCGTTTAGGCACCGCACTGGGGTGAGGTGGTGGACAAGGCGCAGCCCTGTGGTTTAGAGGAACTGAGTGTGCTGTTGGTAGCTATGCTCAAGAGTGTGGATGTTACAAAGGAGTAGTATGGGGTTAAAGGTGTGGGACTTATGTTGATGTGAGGGTAGAATTGGACGCTGTGAGGCAACGCTTGACTTTCAATCCGAGAAGCTAGTTTCTGTCGCGTTATAGAGATTTATTTTTCTTACTCTGGGATATATATATAGTTGTTTCTGCTAACCTTTATGGTATTCTTAGAGGTGCGCTGGGCTAAGATTTTTTGCTCACGGACAGTATACATATGCGTTCTGCATACTCTCTCTCTCTCTCTGGCCTCGGTGATACATATTTTTTTTTCCTACAGAAGAAACATGCAAAAAATACAACGATCAAATACTATATTTCAACAGAAACTCAGGCAGCTTAATCTCATATCAAACAAAATACGCCCCAGAATCTCCAATGATATTACAAATAAAGAACCCGCCCTTCACTTCCTTCAACCTAGCCACTACAAAGCCCTCCCATCCACTAATAAGCAGCATTACCCTGATCATGCTCTTTAATATACTCCGCGCCCTTCTCCGCAAACTCCTCCCTAGTAACAAAGCACCTCTTGTTCTCCTTCTTAGCCGCAAACTGCGCCGCACCCCTCCAAGCATCGAGAACAGCATCACCGGCTCTCCTCACACTAATTGTCTGCTCAGCAGGCAGCACAGCCCTCAGCTCCGCTCTCAGCCTATCCTCGAAACCCTGGAACATGGTGTTGCCACCGGTGAGGAAAATATCTTTAAGCACGTCGTCGCGGTGGGGCGAGTCTGCGAGGCGCTCGGTGAGGATGTTGGACGCGATTTCCACGATGCCGGCTTGATCGAGGCCGGCGATTGTGGGCTGGAAGACGACTTCGGGGACGCGGATGCGCTCGACGTTGAGGTGGATTTGGTTTGATTCTTTTTGGGATTCGGCGTCGAAGGGGTAAGGGCCGTGGAGGAAGGCGTGCAGGATACTCTTTGTCCAGTCTGTTTGCGCCTCGCGTGTGGATTCTTCGGTGAAGTTGGGGTCGTGCTTGAGGAGCTGCGTTTCGATCTCTTTGAGGTTCTTGCTGAGGTCTTCTTCTTCTTCATCATCGGAGCCTTCGCCCGTCGCGATGGTGCGGTAGACGCCCCAGTCGGCGTCGTCGGCGCCAAAGGTATCGTCGTCTCCGCCGCCTCGCCGCCTCTTCTTGGTAGGCGCGTCAGAGGCGAGATTTGCAATGGACTTCATGCGCATTTGGTTGGCGAGAGACTTGCGGTTTCCGAGCTCGGCCTTTAATCGCTCGCGGTCCTTCATCTTTTGGATAATGGCTTGGCGTGCTACCCTGCGCTCATCGATCCAGCCTTGGGGATCTGTTTCTCGGCGTTGATCGTCAAGACGCTGCTCTTCGGCCAGTCTAGCCTTTTCCTTCTCCTTTTCAATCTTGGCTCGCTGACGGGCATCGTAGTTGGACTTCATCAACCGCTGCTGTCGCTTCTGCTTGATGCCCTCCTCGTCGAGCTGGTCATCTGGAACCTCGAGAAGTGGAAAGGACGGCGCTTCCACTTGCTCCTCTTCCACATCGCCAAGGTCCTTGTTCCGAGCCTTTTTGATGGCAAACTCGAGTTCCTTGACTCGCTTGTTGAGCTGGTTTTCGTCGTCAAAATCGTTGGATTCTAGTACCCGCGCTTTTTCCTTCTTTGTGCTAATCTCTTCAAGTTGTGCCTGCAGTTGTATGCACCACTCGAGTTCTTCCTCCTTCTTTTTAAGTTTCTCAAGACGCATCTTCGCAGCCTGAGCCTGTAATCTTCGGCCACTCTCTTTGCGCTTCTCTGCCGCAGCGGCTAGTTCTTCCTCCGTCTTTTGCACCACAATCTGCTCTGTGTAGGGGAATTGGATAGTGTGATCCCGGTCTTCAAGTCCCGTCCAATCGAGGTAGCGACTAAGGTCTGTCTCGTAGTCTTGCGATACATAGCAGTGTTCTCGGACCAGATCCTCGGCCTGGCTGTCGCTGATCTTGCCAGGGAAGGTGGGATACTTTAGTCTCAGGAGCTTCAGCAGGTATTGAGCGGACTGGAAGCGACCCCAGTTGAGACGAGTTGTTTGCGACAATAGCGGCTTTGAGTTTACGACGGGGATAACGTGGGTGGAAGTGTAGGAAGAATCCATGACCAAGCCGTTGCGACCGCCGTTGTACGAGTAGGAGAAGAGCGAGTCGATACCGTATGCGACCGAGGGTGCACCGTAGCACTCGAACAGAATCTCAGACATGGCTGTTGGAGGTGTTAGCGAAATCTAATAGACATGCATGCTCACGTACTCTTTCTTGAATAACCCAAGTTTGCAACAGGCTCCGTCATGACAATGGGCCGGTCTATGCTCCCTGATCGCCCGTCGACGCCCATCTTGACGAAGCAGTAGTCCAGCACACCCTCCATAACATCCCAGTTGTTCACAATGTTGCTGCCGGGCTCGTATACGGGCTTCGACTGTCCTCGCGCGGTGCCGTCGGCGTAAACGTCGGATCCAACAAAGGTAAAGGTGCGGTTGAGCTTGCGATCGCGGTACCTGGCCATATTTGGTAGTACTGACAACCGCGGTTTCGAGTCGAAGGACCATCCTGCGCGAACTGCCGAGGAGCCTGCGATGCGTTAGCTGGTGTAGAGACACGAACATGGCGAATGCGCGAGTAGTACCGTTATCGATGACTATTGCGGTTTCGCTGTTGCTACGCGACCAGCCTTCCTTGTCGATGGGCCTGAAGCCCTCGAAAGGCGGTTCCGACACGCTCCATAGCTTGGGCGGAGGTTTGGGTGGATTGCGCCCAGCTGTTTGCGGTGCCTCGTCCATGGCCGAGGGAGCCATTCTTGTGGTGTTTTCGATGGACTGCAGCTGCGATTTGGACGTCTATATCATGTTGCGGCTTCGAAATGTGGCGTGTGTGTTTGGTTAGCGCGATTGTTGAGGAGCATGCGCGACATTGCGATTGTGATGTCTTGAGCCTGTTCCAATGCTCGGTGGTCCGAGCAGCCCATCTCCGCATGCTAGTTGGGTACACTATGTGCATCGGGTATGGTACTTTGCAAATAATTCTATCATCATGTCACATTACTTGGGTATCTAATTCCTCCAGCTCTGGCCATGCTGCCATGTGGCGCAAGATGCATTCACAAAAGATGATTTCTTCTCTGCTTATCGTGCAGGATGCAGTCTACACATGCGTGACGGTCATCACTCGGGCTTAGGCAGGATCCTTGAGACCATTTGTCGCTGAAATCTGTTAGTAATCTAGCCACATACTCGATGGACGGCGTGATATACCTTCAAGATGGAAGAGCACGTTGGATTGGTAGTTCTTGAACATCTGGGCCACCAGCTCAGTGTCCATGTTCTGGATGTTGATCTCTTGGAGGTTCTTGTTCAACATCATAATGGCCTCATTCAACTTCTCCTTGAAGGTGTTAGTATGCGCATTCTTCTCTTCTTCGAGGAATGAGTTAACTGACAACATTGACAATGATGCGGGAAAGCAATTGGCTTTGCTGGTGTTCGTGAGGACTCTCCTGCAGTGGGTCAGAAACGTGTCATGTTCAAAGAGCATGATTCTATAGCGTACCATGTCTGTGGCTGTATAGCGTTGCTGTTGACTGCACGCGTTTGAGTTGTTTGGTGGGGAGGATCAAAGCAGCTAGTGTGAGCGACCTCATGCAGGTCCGCCGGGAGAGCTCCACCTCCGCAAGCTCCATCGCCCAACGCAACTTCGGCACTCGTACAAGTCAACAATCTCCATCCGTCTACGATTACCAGTGTTGAATCGCGGCTTTTACACCTACTCACTGATACTACATCCACGCGACATCGAGTCGAAACCTTTCAGGCGACCAACGCGACGAACTCAAGAGCATACGCGACCTATCCATCAATCCTCGCAACATGGCGCCTCTTACAGCTGCTTCAGACGACAAGACGCATCAGGCGCTCCTAGACAAGCTCGACATATATGCCGTCCCCAAGCCCTTCCGAAACCCCAACTGGAAGCCACCGCAGCGCCGCAACAAGAACCTCAAACAGATCCTCGGCGAGGCTTCACGAAAAGAAGCCTCGGTAATGGCTACACAGAACAACAGCGGCATGTCAACACCTGCTGTAGCGACCGAAGGCACAACCCCGGCTGGCACCGCAGGTCGACAAGCGAACATTGCACAAGCGGCTCATAGCCTTAGCACGCTGGTATTGGAGAAGAACGGCAGAGCAGCCGCAGGAGGGAACGCGGCCGGTCCTGCGCCTACATACACGAACATCGAATCCGCCCCAAGCTTCCACCCGAGCAGTCAGAAGAAGTACTGTGACATTACTGGTCTTCCTGCACCCTACACCGATCCCAAGACGCGTTTGAGATACCACAACAAAGAAGTCTTTGGGGGCATCAGAACAATGCCGCAGAATGTATCCGAAGGCTATCTCGCGGCAAGAGGTGCACATACTATCTTGAAGTGAGGGCTGAAGTTGATGCTTCGACTCAGCATCTCACGACTTGGGTCTGTCGATGAGTACCCTCGCCAGCCAACCAACACCCTCACTACTGATGCACAGACTCTGGACCAGACGACTGGCAGCCTCTAGACCGGCAACCCAAATGGACTGCAATTCAAAGTGTATGTATGATCATCAAAGTCAAGCTACTCTCCACCCACCATATGCCTTTCAGCTTATGGCTCAAGGAGGTGCTCCGGCTTAACCGTGATCCGGCATTCTTCTGCGCCCATAAGACGGTATACCAGGGCCTCGCGTGAGGATTCCTAGTTACAGCAGCTTTGAAGCATGCTGTTGTCAGGGCGGTGTCTACATGGTAGTTGTATTTGTAGCGTGATGTAGATAGAATAGCAGAACAATGCATTAATTGTCCCAGTATCCTGGTTGCTTAAATCCACTCTCGAGTCGGATGGTGATGAGGGTGGTACGGTCGAGGGAACATGCGACCAGAATTTTATGCCATTTCCCGCGGGTACAGGCGCGCTAGCAGGGGTGAGCTTCGGGCCGGACGTTGGATGAGCGTGCCCGCGTCTCGCCTCTCACCAAGGGGACACGAAACAGGCAGACCAAGGTTACGGTTTTCATGCCAGATATACGTCGAGACTAGGCATCAGACTTGTTTTCTTTCTTCCTTCTCGGACATTGCCTCAGCATCTTTTGCTCCTACCGCCTCGCACGCCGCGAATTCTACATATCCACAAACATTCAAGATGCCGACCATGTGGCTTTCAGATACCCAAAGTACGATATGCAAACCTCCAGCCCTTTTCAGAATACCTACTAATATTATGGGCAGAGATTGGGGTCGCCTTCTGTTCCGGGGGTAGGTACGCGCCCAATACAACGAATGCGCCCGCCGCACGACGCAAGATTGACAAGATGAACAGGCGGACTCTTTCTGATAGGTGGAGTGATGATGTTTTTTGATCGCGCAATGTAAGAATGCATCTCTCCGAGTACCTCGATCCTGCTAACACATGCAAAGGTTGGCAATGGGAAATGTACACTTCCCCTGCATCCCCCCTTCCGTCCCGGCGACCCTAACGAGCTTTCAAACAGATACTCTTTATAATCGGCCTCACACTCATCATCGGAACGACAAAGACAGTCGCCTTCTTCGCCCGCAAGCAAAAGTGGAAAGGCACGCTCGCTTTCGTGGCTGGTATATCGCTCATTCTCATGCGCTGGGCTTTCATCGGCTTCATAGTCGAGTTGTACGGCATACTCGTCCTTTTCGGTGACTTCCTTGCGACGATTGCTGGCTTCGTTAGCAATGTGCCGATTATTGGGCCGTATATTGCTAGGGCTCTGAATGCGATAAGCGGCGCTACGCGGAATGCTGATTTGCCTGTTTAAGACGAGGGAGATGCTACGAGACTATGGAAACGAGGATATGTCTATGTCGCAGAGGTGGGATGTTTTATCATATACAGGCGCTGGAGTAGGGGCAAGGCGTTGGATCGCCATGATCGGCTTGGCTGCGACGAGTTCTATGAAGCATGTCGGCATGAACAGGCGTTGGAAGACAGGCTTGGACGCCTTTTCAACGTTTAGGTGTAATTCATTCAGGGTTATTAGAGCGTCTTTGCCGTAGATTTAATTCTGCGGCAATGAATTAGGTATCACTGCATCTGCGAGTGAAGCACCCTGTGCATGCTATGATAAATGACCGTCTTGTTTACAATAGAAACAGTCATTAAATAACTACATGAACAAATAGCTCCAACCCTAGTCTTCATCAACCAGCAGAATATCAACCCCCGACCTGACGATCGCACAGCGGATAAATCTACGTGTTCACGTGCTTTCGCGTTCTCGCGTTTTGAAATTTCCCCGCCCTTGGGTCATAGACCTTCTCCTCGACACGAACCCCCACATCAAAACACCCGCCTACACATCGCTGCACGCTGCACACTCCACGCGCGTATCGCCCTATTTGACCCTACCATGTCTCAAAGCCAATCACCCTCCCTCCACGCGCCGGCAGAAGATGAAGAATACAACGACATACACCGGGCCTTCCTCCAAGCATTCCAAACCCACGGCGTACTCACCTTCTCCTCAATGCAAGAGATCCTCGCACACATCCTAACCGCATCGAACGCGTCGCGCCCCTGGACAGCAGCCGACATAACACCCCCGCACCTAACCTCAACACTCCAACTCATCAACGCCAAACTCGAAGCCTTCGACTACGAAATCCGCTCCACGCGCGACCAGGAAACCAAGACGCCCATCTACGCCCTCGTCAACAATACCAGCGACTCCCTCACGCAATTCGCAACTTCCTTTTCCGCAAACGAAATCGCGTATATAAGACGCTTGTTGGATGCTATGTTCGAGACGAATAATACGGGTCTAAGGGAGACGATGGCGGTGAAACATACTGAGGCGTCGCAGTTGGCGCGTGTTTCGCGGCGGAGTCGGCAGAGTCAGGTTCACGGGGTAGAAGAGGAGGAGGGGCAGAGTACACAGCAGCAGCAGGCAGAGGCCAGTATATCCATCTCTGACGCCGATGCCGTGCTCGAGTCACTAGTTTCTCAGCGCTTCTTCCAGAAATCGCGGGCTGGGTACTACACGCTTGCGCCACGCGCGCTCATCGAACTGCGCGCCTACCTCAAGGAAACGTACAATGAGACTGCTGACGAGGCCGACGATGATGGGCGCGACATCATCCGTATCCGCGACTGTGAGGGCTGTAGAGAGATCGTCACGATTGGTCTCCGCTGCGATAACAGGGAGTGTGGGGTGCGGTGGCACGATGCTTGTGCCAAGGCTTATTATAGTGGTGGTGGGAGGAAGAGGGCGAGGGGGACGGGTGTGGCGGAGAAGAAGTGTCCAAGGTGTGAGGCGGTGTTTACCGAGAGTGTTTTTGTGGGGGAGAGGGCGGAGAGGGTGGGGGGTGGACGGAGGAGTTTGTTGATTGCGAGGAGGGGGGAGGAAGAGGATGGGGATGAGGAGATGGGGGAAGACGATGGAGATGAGGATGAGTAGAAGGGTATTTGGTCTGGTTTGGTTGGAGGATAGTAGTCATGGTGGTTGGAAGTTGTGCAAGATACCCCCCCTTTTTCAAGAAAGCGTTGTCAAAAGTCCGAGTTTGTATATAGAGTGGAGAGAAGATGTTCTCGATTCGATTTGAACCGAAAATTGTCATGACTATGTATCTCGTGAATGCCCCCCTCCCCCGTGTCATAAACTTTTTGCCATGAAGAAGAAAACGCCCATCTTCATACCACCAACCAACCAACCAAAGCCAACCACATCCTTATATACAAATAATCACCCCCTTCATACAGTTCCTCATCAGCCCCGAGATAAACGCGTCTATTACGCGCCATTGGTCTTGGCCTTGTTAGCCCTCCTCTCGGCAACGGCAGCAGCAAGGTTCTCAAGGGTGTCGACGGTGCTGTCCCAGTCGATGCAAGCATCAGTGATGGAGACGCCCTTCTTGAGGCCGCTCGGGCCCTCGGGGGGAACTTTTTGGTTACCCTCGTTGATGTTGGACTCGATCATGACGCCGACGATGCCTGTTTCACCGTTGCGGATCTGGTCTGCAATGTCCTTTGCGACGAGGGGTTGGTTGCGGTGGTTTTTGTTCGAGTTGCCTTTTACCATTAGTAAAGAGAAGGAAAAAAAAGGAAAAAAAGGAAAAAAAAGTCCTTGAAAATGGGGGGAGTGACATACCGTGTGAGCAGTCGACCATCATAACCTCAGGCAAACCCTTCTTGTTCAGCGCCTCGCGTGCAGCCTTGATGCTGTCCTTGTCGTAGTTTGTACCCTTTGATCCACCACGCAGAATAACAAAGCAATGCTCATTACCCGCTGTACGGGTGATAGCCGCGAGACCCTGCTTGGTGACGCCCATGAAATGGTGCTTCGCCGCGGCAGCACCAATCGCATCGACGGCGACAGTCAAGCCGCCATCAGTCCCGTTCTTGAACCCAATCGGGAACGAGAGGCCAGAAGCGAGTTCACGGTGCAACTGGGATTCCGTAGTGCGCGCACCGATAGCACCGAGGGAGATGAGGTCGGCGAGGAATTGCGGCGAGATGGTATCGAGCATCTCCGACGCAATGGGCATGCCAGACGAAGTGAGGTCGACGAACAATTTGCGCGACACCCGCAGGCCCTTGTTGATCTTGTAGCTCTCGTCAATGTCCGGGTCGTTGATCAGGCCCTTCCAGCCGACGGTTGTGCGGGGCTTTTCTAGGTACGCGCGCATGATTATGCACAGGTTGTCTTGCAGCTTGTCGGCGAGCGCCTTGAGCCGCTGGCAGTACTCGAGTGCTAGCTCTGGGTCGTGCAGCGAGCAGGGCCCCACCATGACGAGGAGTCGGTCATCTTTTTGCGTTATGATGCTTGCGGCGTCTTTGCGTCCTTGGAGAACTGTCTTCTCGGCGTGCGCGGGGATGGGGATTTCGTGCGCGAGGAGTTGGGGCGGGATCAGTGGGTCGTAACCAAGTACTGTGCGGTGGTATTAGTATGGCTCGTATTTTTTTCTTCTTCTTCTTCTTTCGCAGTCGGGGAATATGTACCGCGCACGTCGTCGCTGGGAGTGACCGAGTCGTTGAAGGTGGGCATGTCTGCTGTGGAGCCAGCCATTTTGCGAAGATGTTATGGCCTTTTATAGAAATATATTAGCATGCGCGCTGAATAGTAACGCCTCTTGATTGCGTCAAACATACAGGATGCTTAGCGACTGGTAATTTGCGGTCAGTCTTACTCTGACTGTGACGGCGTGCAGATGCCAAGTAGTAAAGGGCGTGCGAAGGAGGGGTGTTTTTGTACGACCTGAGTCAAGAATTCAGAAGGACAATAAAAGGTCAATAGGTTCGGGCTTCGCAGGATTGTATGCAGACGGAGGTCCGAGGTCGGGGGATATCACAAGTAAAAGTTATAGTGCTTCCGATACAGTCATATGTACCGAATTATTTTGAAGTGGCCTGCGACTTTAGCTAAGGTGGGGCAAGTGGTACGTTCTGGCTCTGATTAGAGTTATCAATACACCGCCCTGCATGTGCGCCAAGCCTGGTCCCGTCACACTGCAATACCTGTCTTCCTGTTGGTTAATGGCTCGACGGACTAGAACTTGACAATGTGCTGGTATATGCTGGCACTGAGCGACGACAATTCCTTCACTCATCCACGGGTGCCGTCGCGTCTTATTATTCCTCCTCGGAGCCAGCCACCAGCAACCTTAAGACGCCCTCTACTGTATCATCTACCCGCTGGCGCTCTCCCCTGAAGAGCTCGTCTATCCAGTGAGCTATGTAGCCACACACACGAATGCGCCGTCAGCGGCCGACCGCGACACCAAATCAAAAGCATACCCCGTCTCCTTTTCCGTGCAGAACGAGGCCCACGTGATGACTATGGTGCCTGGGCATTCGGCCAAGTTCCAGGTCGGCCTCACTCTGGAATTCAAAATCACCCCTCAGCCACGCTAAGCCACACCATCGTCAACCCCATCGCCGCTTCCGCACGGGGCCTTGAAATGCAGGCGGCGGGCCCTCAACTTCCCGGCCCACGACCAAGCAGAAGCTTTCCCCGCATAAGTCGCCAGGCCAGGCTATGAGAGGCGCGCGACTCCACACCACAGGCTAGGCTTCTTCTTTTCATGCGACCTGAAACACCACCATCGCGCCCCTGATCGCTGTATCAACCCCTCGTCGCCCACTTGCTTCAAAACATAGTTACTGGGCGCTTCAACTGCAATCCCGGATCTCCATTAGCACGCCCCTCGACCGCTCGCTTTGTTCACCGCAGGAACCTTTTCGTCCCCCCCGCTTCATCATCGCCTTGACCGCGTCATCACTACTTCGACATGTCCATGTTTCAGATCATGCCGAGGAAAAGAGGTCGAGACGACGATTCTGACTCTGAACTCGACGACGACCGATATATCAAGGCACGTCGGCTCACCGTCCATACGTTGATATCGGCTAATTGGGTACAGAAATCGCGACCAGGCTTTACCGAAGCACCGAATCATGGCCAATTTTCATTCCAATCGCAGCCGAGCCTACCTCACCGGCCGTCATATACGCCCTCCCCGCCTAGATTAATCACCGACATTCGCTCCATGACACCGGCGCAATCGGACCATGGAGGGATAGATTCACCAAGTTCAATGTACGGCGGGCCTGTTGTGTCAAGAGAGTCGAGCAGAATGGACGAAGACATGGACATGGATGACGACAACGACAACGACGTGCGCAGCCAACCGCCCGAATCTCCCGCCTTCAGCTCCTTCAGCAACAACTTTATGCGCCCGCCCAAGCTCCGACCCTCATCCTTTGACTCCAACACAGTAAACAGCAACGGCCGGATACCAACACCCATCCACGCCACTTTCAAGCGCGGAGGCATGAACGGCCTAGGCTATCCTGCGAGCGGCTCAGCCGGCGCCATGGACACGAACACTTCGCACACATCATCATCCATAATGCAGCCACCACCCCCCGCCTGGAAAGGCCCCAGACAAGACATGTTACCCGACGATCGAAGCAGACGCATGCCCTCACCCATCTCGGAAGACGATGACATACCAGATACCCCCACCGCACTAACACAGTCCCAGCTCTCGCGACTTAGTGTCTCGCAGGCCGACTGCATGGACACGGAATCACCGCCGCCGTCGACTTCTGCGTTTTCAGCCCCAATCGCGCCGCACACGCCCCGCGGTAGGAAGCGAAGTGGCGCTTTAACCGGTATGGGCCGTGTTACCATGGGCTACCGCGACGATTGCGAAAAATGCAGACAAAGAGTTCCCGGTCACTTTTCGCATTTTCGTACGTGAAACATTTTTTGTCTTTGTCTTTTTTTTTGGCTCTCTTGTTCACAATGATATCTTGGGTGGGTGGGGACGGGAGGGCGTTTATACATGTTTATACCGTGTGAAATGACGTCTTTTTTTTCTTTTCTTTTCAACGCATGTGATGGGTTCTTCTCTCTCTGTTTTCTGTTTCCCATCGCGTCTCGCGTTTACCGCTCGGCGCTCGGCGCCTTTGTGGAGTTTATTTTTTTTTTACCTCCTTGTATGGCATGTCACATGGGCGGAGGCGGCGGAGGTGGAGGCGTGCGGGACGACGACGGTGGGGATATCCCCGAATGGAGAAACACGGATGGAGAACCACGAATGGAGAACTTGCATGACTAGCTAGGCGCAACGGGGGTCAGTCAGTCAGTCGGGAACCTATCCCCATTTCTCAAGTCCAAATTCGACGTCGGCGTTTTTTTATATCAAGGAAATAAGGCGGCGGATCATTTGAACTCTAGATTCCGCGATCCTGCTATCTTTGTATATTTTACTATTTTGTATAATCTGGTAAGTAAGACCGCGGTTGCAGTATGGGCAAAATACGGAATTTATGGTTACGACATAGGATATCCCCTCTTTTTCTACTATATGTATACCCGTACGTGTACCGTCACTGATTACTAGTTACTATCTTACCGTGAGTTATTCTAACACGCGAGGCTATGATTTATTCATCTATTTAACCATTTATCTGTCTCATTTAACATGGGAGATTCGTTGATTTAAGTTGTGTACTTATCTACCTACCTAACCCTATCAAGAGATACGCCTCTTTTCCGTTTTTCTTCACCATCGCTACTAACCACGTCTACCTATCCGCCATCCAATCCCATCCAATCCCATCCAATCCCATCCAATCCCTATGCATTTCACTCGCGTTCAATCTGTCCCTTTCCCAAGTCCAAGCTTCTTCCTGAGCGCTAATATGATATGGTGCAGCGAAGTAGCATAACTACAGCTAATATGCGCAGGACGTCGTGGTTTGGTAAGACGGTGTCAAAGACGGAAATGGAAGAGACGAGGAGAAGAGAGAGGAAGAGAGAGGAGGGGGTAAAGGGAGTTAAAAAACGAGTGTTTATACAATATAAGTCCCCCGTGTAGATGTAGATGTGAATGTATAAAGGGATAAAGAGGAGATTGTAATGTGAGGTTTTCTGTATTCTTGCTTTCTGGGAATTAATCTAATCAAAGGCAAAAGCGAAACACTATACTATGCTAAACCCATGATAACGAATTCCAACCGCTCAGAGAAAACAGAGAAAAAAAAACGGACCCCCTCGCAATGCATATAACCCATCCCCCTCTTCTGCTAGGAATGTATATACGATTGTAGTAGTCCAAGAAAAGGCCATGCAACGACAATGCGTAAATCGACAACAAAACAACAACAACGCCATCCCAATGGTTCCCCCCCCCCCCCCCCCTTTCCTTCATTCCAAAAATGCAAACCAAACAGCGCCGGCCAAATCCCAAATTGTTAGTGTGTAGCGCAAAAAAAATTGTCGTGTTTCTCATTTCCATATCATGATAGTAGGTACAGTGGAGTTTGCGTCGTAGGGCAGCGAAAGCGAATCCTCATCAAAGGGCGTCAAAGAAGAAGAAGAATCGAAAGAACAAGCAGGAGAAGAAGAATGCGGTAAAAAAACCGACTTCTAGGCGGATTTAGGATGTTGCTCAACAAGCCACTCCATAACGCTTTCATAGCAGAGGACGAATTGGCGAAGACTCTGTACCATGCTGAGGCGCTGGAGACGGAAATCCTCGACCGTTTTTGCGATGAGGTCGATGTCTTCGCTGTTGACCCAACTGTCTTCGTCTTGTTCGTTCTTGGCTAGGCTGTCGTTTGAATCCGTGTCCATGGGCGTGGTTTGCCGGGCGTGGCGGGCTTGTCGTTGGCGCTTGAGCATGTCGAGGACCGAGTCGACGGTGCAAAAGGTACCGGTTCGTCCGCAGCCGGCGGAGCAGTGCACGAGGACTGGACGGCTGTTGGGCGGGTCGGGCTGCGAAGGCGAGCCGCCGTTGACCGAGCGCACGACGGCATCGGTTTGCTCGATCAAGCCCAAGAGGTGGGTGGGGTGAGCTGGGGCACCGAAATCAGGCCAGTGAGAGTATTGAAGCTGAGTAATCTCGCGCATGCGTGCAAACGGCTCGTCATCGTTGGAAAGTGTAAACTTGCGGACAATTACGTATGGCTGCTCCTGGTTGGGAGGCCCTGTAGTTGCTTCTTTTGTAAAGTTGGCAAGTTTTGGCGGGTTTGTCGATCTGCGCTGGCCCATTGATGGTCTGGATTGTTCTCTATGGCGGTAGATCTTGGACGGCTCCAAAGATGCCCTGCGTTCGCCAAGACTGTTCAGATGAAGATGTCCGTATTGCTTGTCCGACCAGTAGTTGTGGGCCTTGACTTGTCCGCCTTCTTGCTCAGCGGTAAGCATGACGATGACGCGAACATCTTGCTGCCACACGACGTTCCAGAAGTCCTAATCACAATTAGTAGGCATCCGTAGTAACATCTGACATAAACTCACCTTAAATGTAGCCGGGATGGGTCCCTGCGTTGCAATGTAACGCTTGTTCGAATATGCGGCTTGGACGTGGTTGGCATTGACATAATCGCAGCTTCCCTCTGCCACTCCTTCAAGCTTGACACGCGAGTGCTCATATGGCCAGATGTTGTTGTAACGATTCTTTGAGCCCTTCTCAATACCGGCAATCTGTATGTGTTTCGCAGGTCCGTTTCCTGAAGACGAGGGGCCATCGTACACAACCTCACCGGACAAGGCCTTTTGCATTCGCTTTTGCTCGCGCTTCTCAATCTGCAAGAAGCGTTCGGCTACCGTTTTGCCCTTGTCCTGCTCTTCCGCGGCTGTTTGGAGCCACTGAGGGAGGTCGTCTTCGACTGCCTGCGTCATGCCTGCTGGCTGCTTCACAGGCATCTGTCCAACACCACCAATGAGATCCATGTTTTGACGAATGTTGCCAAAGAAAGGATTCGCTGCGTTTTGCGTGGCAGGCATAGGGCAGCCACCAATGACAGGTGCAACAGCGGGTAAATCCGAGTTGAGGCTGAGGGCTGCCGTGCCAGAAGTTGGACTTCCCGAGCCCTGGGATGAGATCCATGATGGAAATTTTTGCGCAAACTCCTGGAAACCTCCGCGGATGATGAAGGTGCCACCCGACCAGCCCTCGCTGGTAAACTTCTTGAGCGTGTTGATGCAAGTCGTGGCATCCTTCATCTGCGAGGAATTGGCGTCATATACTATGATGTGCTTACTGCTCCTCCACCGCTCAAACCTCTCCCTCTGTTCGTCTTCTTTGAATGTCTCGGCAAGCTTTTGAACGTTGAAAGATGCGCGCTTGAGGAGGGTGGTGGGAATGCAGAGACTGAGGGCACCTGTTATGCGAGCTTTGGCATATTGTGTTGAAACGCGGAGGTCAAGAAGAAGAACTTCCTCGACTGAAGATTGGAGTATGTTGACAATGTGTTGGGCGGTAACCATAGTAGGGCCATTGGTGCCAGTTCCCTCCTCGAAATTGGTGGGTAGGGTTTCGGCACGGTTTATCCTGGAAATATACTGGGCATGCGAGTGCTTGGAAGGCAGCGATGGGCGTGGAATGCGAGGTTCAGCGAACTGTGCCACGGCATCTGAGCGTCCTGGTCCGTCGAAGCTGGCTGGGGAATTGCGTCGTGGCCGGTCAGGAAACATGGAGGATTCAGTGGACAGCATGCGCTTCGGAGATCGCGGCTTGGGGGCTAAATTCTGCTCATCGCTCGTATCACTATTGTCGCCTTGTCGGTCCGGCGGGGGCATTGACTGTGACTGTGAGTATGATGATTGCGAAGGCTCCGTGTTGGCAAAGAAAGGGTTCTGCGATGTCGCCTTCAGACCGGGTGAGGCAAAGTCAAAGTTGCCCAGCGCAAATCCGCGGTTGTTCTCAGACTGCTTCCTAAATTGCTCGAACTCAGGATTCTGCTCGACGGGTATTATCCGCGGGGAAGCAGCGGCTGTGGAGCGCACATTCGAGGTAGGCGGACTCCAGTTACCGCGAATGTGCTGCGCAGCGCTAGAGGAGAAGTGGTCGATGTTGCCAACGGCAAGGCCAAAATAGTTAGGTGAGGTGGCCGAGGACTCCTTGGGCTTTTGTGACGCCACATGACTCGGCGTCTTTGCTACACCGTTCATGCGGGGCGTAAGGGGAGGTAGTGTAGTGGTCGGGTGTAGAGAGTTACTTGGCCTCGTCATTGGCGTCGATCCTGAGCCTCGCGGGCGGGAAGACGTGTGTGAAGAACCGCGCGGGCGTGGAGAAAGGGCAGGAGTGGACATTGCGTGTGGGCGTGCGCACGCGTCGGAATGAAGCGTGGACGTGGGTGAAGAGCAGGTCAGGATGTTGTTGATGTGGCTGTAGGGAAAAAGTACATGAATATGGGGGGAAGGACGGTAGTTTCAATAGTCGTGTGCAAGAGACGCAGGCGTGGTTGGTGCGTGAAGGGTCTGGGTTTGGTGGGGATTGCCGTTATGACGTAGGGGTAGGGGGGGGGGGGCCAAGTGTGAGGCGAAGTCCTTTCCCAAAGCGCACAGGAGCGGATGTGCAGGCACCGCCCTCGATTCAGAGAACACGTCTTGAGATGGCAGCGAACTGTTGCCAAACGGGCCTATTCGAGCCGGAATTAGCAATGACAGCGGTCACGGAACGGACGAGAGTGAAGAGCCAGGCCGACAGGGTTCAACTAGGAGGCAGCGCAACACCAGTACGTAGGCGTGATGTCGTCAAAGGCACGAACAAGTCGCGGGTCGCCTAGACGGATGCAGGGTCTTGCGACGAACCAACAGAGGGACGAGGTGAGCGTGTGTGTGTGTGTGCCTGGAAATAGAGACGGTCCCGTGACTAGAGCAACGGTAGGGCTGAAAAAAAGGCCGATGAAGGGGCGGAAAAAGCGCAGCGGAGAAGGGGCAGCAGCAGCAAAGACGGGGCGGAGAGCGGGAGTAATCGAGAATTCGAGGGTTGCATGTATCGGCGATCGAGCAACTTATGAGAAATCGAGCAAAAGCCAAAGTTCCAAGGCACAGCGACGGGGCTAGCGAGTCTGCGCTGGGCCCGACAATCGCATGCTAAAACCGCCTTGTCAGCTGTATCGACGACTATCGCTGAGCCGCCGCCCCTGTCTATTGCGACATTCGACTTTCTAGCGCCGACGGCAGGCCAACGGCTGCAAGACGCCGCCTTGACACTGGACGCATCGCGCCTTGCTTGCTCATCATGCTGACCCGTCGACTGTTGCCTCAGCAGCATCACCGTCATCATCGTGTGCGCGGCAAGAGAAGGGGGGGGCCAAAGAGAAGACTGACCGAGCCCAAGGCAGATGACCCGCCTCAAACAAGAAGTCAATCAAACCTGTTGCAGTGGGCGGTCCTGTCCGTCCGTCGGCGCGCAGCATGCTCGGGGACCCTTACGTTGATCAGCGCCCACGAACCGTGCAGACGAGAGAGAGAGCTGCATCCAGGAAACACGCCGTCGCCCACTCGCGAAAAGGGTAGGTGGGGACTGCTATAGTCTTTTGTCGTGGCGGCCATCTCGCTTGTTCTGCCTAGTCCCCTCTCTACTTACCAGGCCAGAATTCCGAATTCCCTCACCCCAAAAGCCAGACCGCCAGTTTGTCACATCCACACCGGAAACGTCACCCGCCAGTCTAAACAAGCATCTCCCCTACCACGCCACACCCCTGCCCAACCACTGTTTCTGTTCGGCCCGCAGATCTCTTTCCCAACTGTGAAGAACACCCACATGTTCTAGAGCGCTACCGCGACCAAACCTGGCCAAGGTCAAAATAGTGTAAAAGAGAGAGAGGAAGAGAAGCTGCTCAACCATTTTTTTTCTCTTTGTTTGCGCCATATTCCTGTCCCTGTTCCTGTTCCCCGTGTTCGTTTTTTTTCTCCTGGTGTCCGACCTGCCGCCGTCGCGGAAAGCACAAGAAAAAACCCGTGACAAAGAAATCAATTAAAACAAAAAAAATCAAAGCTTTGCTATCAGTCTGCAATAGAGTGGAGTCTCTCCTCTCTGCTCTTCTCCCCCCAGAAAATACAACAAGTTGGCATTGCCAGTCATAATGACGCCGTAGCCCGCGGAGGAATGCACCGAGCCCGCACATGACATGTGTGACACCTTGACAGTATACCGACGCAATCTGCAATGCTGTCATGCCCTGTTTCGCGTGAAACGGCTATCGGCATATTTTGGCGAGCGAGATCTGCCCACCTTTTGCGACGTCGCCTATGTTTTGCTGGCTTGCTGGCTGGCCAACACGTCAAACATGAACGGTTTGTGACGACGACTTGCGAGTTTGGGTGATCGGCGCGCTTGGCCCGGGGAAAGAGCTGCAGACTGCACACAAGTGCTGAACATGGGCATTTTACCCGACATTCTGGTACGAGTACTTTTCAACTCAAACTTGCACCAACAACAAAAGAGGTAGGAGTGGGACTTAAAGTGCGCTGAACATGGACAAGAAACGAAATTATATTGCAACGACGATAAAAACGCAGCGCATGTGTGAATGTGTGTTTGTATGTATTTAGCTGTAAATACTTTAACTGATTTCAACCAAAACGCCAGGATATAATGCTTTCCGTTTGCGCCTGGACATGGTCGATACCAAGAATCAAGAAAAACAAATACCATCCGCTAGACTCCCAACCGACCAAGTCGAACTCGAGCTCGAGCACACACCGCTACATGTCCATCCTCTCCGTCACCGGAGGCTCCGAGCTCGTTTCCCTGTGCTTGTGTGACTTGTCGTAGCAGATGAGGCCAAGGAACCCCTCGGATGTACACGATGTGCTGGTCGAAGTCGGCGTCGGGGTTGGTTTATGCGAGTGATGTGTTTTCGCCGGTGGGTCGTCGCCATCAAGACAACCACCAAACCAGCCTGGATACTCGCATGATGAGGTTGACGTGGGCGAAGACGACGTTGTAGTCACTGAGGGTGCTGGAGCTGGTGTGGTAGTATAAGTCATGGTGGTGGTTATGGTCGACTCATCCTTGCAACCAAACCAGCCTGGCGTCTTGCATGTTGAAGTCGTCAATGTCGTTGTGACCGTCGTCTTCTCATGTGACTTGGTGGTTGATTCGTCGAGGCAGCCCCACCATCCTGGTGTCTTGCATGTCTCGGTCCGTGTGCGAGTGGATGTAGTTGCTGCTGATGTTGATGTCGCCGTGGGTTTGGAGCTTGTGGTGGTTGTTTCGGTACCGTTGCTCTCAAAGTAGTCCCATGTATAGCAGTCGGTGCAGTCGAGGTAAGCTTCGCATTTGGGAGGCGCATCGTATTTGAGGATAACATCTCGGATGACTTCAAGAATTTTGTGAGTACCGATGCCCACACGCCAGCCAAAGTCTTGTACCGTGTCGTAAACGCACTTTTGGCCAGTGTGACAGACACTCTGCATGGCGTATCCACCAATCGTACATGCGCTAGTGGCTTGATTGCATGCACCCATGTAGATGGGGTCTGCCGTGTGTCCAAAGTGGAAACCACCTGTGAATTTGCGCTGCTGGAGTGAGCCAATCTGGTGACCTGGTGGTACCGGGAGGCCGAGGCGGGAGGCAGGCATGGCCTCTGGGACGGCTTCAAAGGTCACTGCCGGGTGGCCAAATGTAAGGGATAGGAACGAAGCTACTGCGCCACCAAGAGAATGCCCAGCCATCCACACCTCGGCGTTGGGGTACAGTGCAGTTACGTTGTGATATAGGTCCTGGGCAGCGTAGTAGTAGCGGTTCTTCTCGCGAAGAGCAGTGACGAGGCAAGTAGAGTTGCATGTATAGGCCGAGGTTTGGCAGTCGCAGACCTGGCGCCACAAGTATTGCCCGCCCTGACCGCAGCAGCAGCTGAAGAACAGGTTGTCGTTGATCTTGTCGTTGGTGGTCGTCTCGGAACCGTCGAACATGGCAGGCGAGGTGCCCTTCAAGCCAATAACGACGGTTGAGTTCTCCGTATCGGCGAAGATGTGCCCTCGCAGGCCATCGCTTTCCCAGCCAAAATCTTCGGTGTAATTAAATCCGCCACCCACGTCTTCCCATTCTCCCGTATTTGGTTCCAAAATGTAGGCGTCGGAGGCCATGCGCGCGAAGCTGAGGACAGTCTCTCGATCCGTCACGTTGGGCCCTGGAATCTCGTCGATGGTCCAGTCTTCTTCGGGGAGCTCCACAGCTCTGCCCGTAATCCTCCCCCATTCGAGTATGCCATCTATCGTATCTTTGCTCCGATCGGCCAGCCTCTGGATGTTCATGGCCTCAGACTTGACGCGCAACGGCGGCACTGGCTCGCGATCGGCCGAGTATCCGTCGTCGGCCATCCATACGGCCGTCTGTTCGAGAACATCGATGCGCCTGTGGAGGTCCGGATATTCGTAAGTGCCGTGATGGAAGATGTGGCGCAGTGAAAACTGCTTGTCGGTGTTGTGCAGGCTGGGTGAGAGAGGGGGCGGCGGTAGCACGGGCATGTCTGCGGCGCTACTAACGCTTGCAGCAATGGCCGACAGCAGGATCGAAGCCGTCATGGGCGATGCCGAGGCCCAAAGTGGTCGTCGACGCATGATGGAAATGGACGAGTGAATGTAAAGACAGTCGTACGGGGAGCAACGAGAAGACGCGTAGTAGGTTCAAACGAGGAGTGACGGCTGCCTCTGTGCATGCATCTATGACGATCCATGGTTCACTTGACCCCAGACGCTTGTGGCGGCGACTTGCACGTGCGGAGCCTGTTGCGGGGAGCTTCGATCGCCATTGATAGCGAGCTCTAGGCGTAGCTACCAACGCCATCCCACGCCAATTGCACAAAAGTCTCTCGTTGCTTTCGATGCGCAGCAGGGCGACTCCCTGTCCGCATTGCATATCTCAGACGCCTCCTCTCAACACCTTCAACACGGCCTTCGGTACTCTCGGAAGTGCTGCTGCATGACGTGAACGCATAAGCTTGAACCCGGCTTTCGCGCACCTCTCCTTTCGATGCAGGCACACGACACGTCTAGACTTTCTTTGAACATCTTACCAAACTACCACCATGGCCGACCGACCTAGAAACCTCCACCCCTCACGTTCTTTTACTCGCCTGGAGACTGCGCCCAAGAGTCCCTTATCGCGAAGCCGAGCGAGCACGCTCCAAGGGCCGAATGCGTCAGACATCTTGGACCCGCTCAAGGCTGCCATGGTACCAGAGGAGGATGAAAACACTGAGGGCGATGTCTTTGCAAAGAAGGGCGAGGATGAAGAGGAAGCTAGCAATGAGCTCAAGGCACCCGACACGTTCGAGGAGCTGCCCATAGAGATTCGCAGCTTGACTGGGAGGTTTCTCGAGTCGCTGACTGCCAAAGTCCACCCTACCCCCCTCTCCGCCGATGCCCTCGCCGAGCTCTTCCAGGAATTCTACGGTCGTGCCTACGCCAAAATCAATACCCACATAGCAACGCTGTCGGCTCGCCTGACGAGTGAAAACTACGTCGCAAATGCGAAAAAGGGCGCCGCCCCGTCGAGCAAGCCGGCTTCGATACGAAAAGGAAGTGATCAGTCGGGAGAGCAGCAGATGCTTAGTGCAACTGAGATGGCCGACCGCAAGAAGGCGAGGAAAGCCTTGGAGGTCAAGCGACTGGCTCTCGAGGAGGCTGTTGAGCGAGCAGTGTGTGAGAAGGTATACCAGAGGATATGGCGGCACAGGAGTACCGATGACGAGGAGAGAGATCACAAGCTCCGTTCGCGGACGGCGTCTCTCTCGCTGGTGGGCATCGGCTTGCAAGAGCTTTTGATGACTGGCGAGGAGTTGACCGAGGAAGAGCGCCAGAAAGCCAAGGAGAAGGAACCCGAAATACGAGAGTACCTCTCTGCGGCGCGGGAGGACCTGCACAAGATGAACGAGGAGAAATATCCTCTCGGCAAATTGCAGCATCTTACCGCTGCACACAAGTCGATTGTCGACGCCCTGTCCAAGATCTTCCCAGCCACTTCATCTGCCGATGAGATCCTGCCGACTCTCATTTATGCACTGATTACTATGCCTCCTGTTGACTTGAATGTCATTAGCGACTTGAACTTTATCCATCGCTTCCGTTCCTCCAGTCGGATGGATGGCGAGACTGCTTACTGTCTGGTCAACCTGGAGGCCGCCATCTCATTTCTAGAAACAGTCGATCTTTCATCAATAAGATCCGAAGAAGGTTTTTCCGCAAAGCCGGACTCAAGGCCTTCCACCCCTAAATCCGAGATCACTCCCATGTCGCTAGGCCTGTCGGATGCACCAGATCTCATCCAGACTCCAGCCACACCCATTTCCAAGGCAGCACCGAAAGAGCCTTCAAGCCCCACAACGACGAAAGCGCAACGTCGCTTGAGCAATCTCATCCAAACACAGACTAACAAGATCGAAGCTGCTTCTGATGCCGTGCGGGACTCAATCCTGGACTCTGCTGACCAAGCGCTTGGGAGAATCAACACTACGCTAGACACCAGCTTCAAGTTTTTCTTCGGTGGTCTCAAAGAAAAGAATCCCAACAATCCCATGCAAGAGCAGCCGGCTCTTCCGAAGACTTTGGAAGACGCCAGAAAACTTGTCAGTCCTACCAGTGCGGATGGTGACGACGACAACATGAGCATCAGCGCGGCAAGTTCGGTTCAAGGTGACGAGCTGCCAGAGAATGCACCCAAAGGCCTAGATGCAAAAATGGCTGATCTCTTCGCCGGGAAACGACAAATCAGAGATCGCAGTGTCGACTCTACCAAGTCAGGAGGCAGCAGCAGCGGGCGGCGCGTCGCTTTTGCATCTGCACCAAACGCAGAGGAAAAGACACCTTCCCCTGCAGCAGTCAAAACAGGGACCCCGCCACCAAACAACACCTCTGCGGTTGACTCGCTTCGTAACATGGGAAACAACTTCAATCCATTGAACCGATTCTCTAGCATGAATGTACTTCCTCGTTTCGCACGCGCTGTGAGTAGCAGTAGCACGCCGGTTCTTCCTTCCCCGAACCAGGAACCAGCCAAGGCATCTCCCTCGCCCGAACCGTTGAGTCGAACCACCACAGCCGAAATGCCGCCGCCAGATGAAAAGGGCGCAAAGGCGATTGCAGCATTAGAGCAGCTCAAGAAGACGCCGCCACCCCTGAAGCGCTTTGTTGATGCCAAAGATGCACAAGATTTCAAGCTGAAGGAAATGGATGAGCTGTTGAAGGAATACCAAAGACTAGCTGGGGCTATGCGAGGAGCCATCAATTATTAACGTGAACTCGGTTGTCAATCAGCCATGTACATAGTGGCGGAGTTGATTGAATACTATCAAAATTCTACCAAATATAGACATTAAATCTGCCGCTGAAATTACTACAACATACGCAAAGCATAATACACTCATGACTCGTGCAATCGTAGATGATTTTTATCTTTAAGACACTCCTCAGCAGCGTCGCTTTTTCCTCTCGTGTGTTGAGAATACTTGATCGGCCAAACCGGGGGTTACCCGATTGGGAAGGGGCAACAGCGTGCACGGACATGTAAACAAGCAGCCACAACACAACTCCTATGCGCTTCGCACTGCTGCACTAACCTCCAATAGACTGAACATTCTCAGGTCGCAGACATGGCAGAATCAATGTCCAATTTCTCGCCCGAGAAGCACAGCACCCACTCCGACTCGATAATCATCGAGGACGACATTGATATGGGCTACCACGATCCGCCTTCTTCACCCTTTGTGGAGCACATCGAAATCGACGACCGAGAGAACGTTGCGCCCGATGCTGCAGCCACGCCGGTAAAACCGCTGGTCGATCTGGATGACAATGGCCCGCAATCTGCATTCAAAGTCTCATCAGAGAAAAAGTCTGTGCTCAAAGAGCGTACAAGCCCCATGAAGACGTCGCCTGTGAAGAATTTGATGGACGACTTTGAAGGGTCGATATTTAAGGCCAGTACCGGAAGCCCTGGGAAGAGCGCCTCTCCCATCAAGGAGGCGACGATGGAGCGGCCTGGGTCTTCAACGAGCAACCGCTCTCGCAAAAGCCACTCGCCCTCCAAATCATTCCACGCTCCTTCGGCCGAGTCGACTCAGCGCAAGCTATCGTTGGCAGATTCAATCCCCGAGATATCTGTCACGCCATCCAAACGACCGGCATCCTCTCCTCTCAAGGCGCGCGAGATGCGCGACAATGAAGGCCTGACCGCCGCTATGAACTTTATGGAGGCACACAAGGAAAGCGATGAAAGCCTCACAAGGCCAAGTTCAGGGGATCACGATTTTGAGCTGGACTCGGGCATGGACAACACAGACTTCAACCCAGACGGTCCAGAGGCCACGTCGTTGGACATTGACGACACCTGCTTCAGCACCTTTTCCGAGATGCCTGGAATAGACATGACAAGGTTTGCTGGTCTCAAACAGAGCCCGACAAAGGACGGGCTGTTGGACGTGAGTGTATCGATGCAAACTACATGACAGAATGTTAATGATTTCTTCAGGCCACACCTCGCCCTCGTGCCCAGATGACGCCTTCGACGGTCCGTCGTAGCGAACGTACGCCCAGTCCTACACCACGTCGATCATACAAAGACAATGATACCACAAATCTTCTTTTGGACTTTACTGCTCAAATGGAGTCATTTTCTACGTCCCGTCGCACATCCGGTGGACGCCAGGCGTCGCCGAGCAAGTCTATCAAGGAACCCAACCTACGCTCGTATTACCAGAATCAACGATCACCTGCCAAGGGAGGCGCACATGTGCCGGCAACACCAAATCAGAACCGTCATACGCTCAACTTGCTGGACTTTGAGCTACCTCCTCCACCTACACCACGATCTCTACCGACAGTGACTATCAGGGAACTCGAATCTGTAAAGTCTCAGTTTCAGTCTCAAGTCTCGTCGCTCACTGCCAGCTTGTCAGGAAAAGAAGCCGAGATTGAAGCTCTCTCCAGGGCTGTCGCAGATGCTGAGCGTCGTGTTGGTGAGGCGCAGGAGACTGTTCGCGATGAGCGCTCCGCCCGCGAGTACGCAGAGATTCAGATGGTGGACTGGAAATCAAAAGGCGAAGAGGTCACCAAGCTACTTCAAGACGTCCAGTCGGAGATGGCTCGCAATGATGCCGAACGCGAAGAGCTGTTTGCCAGACTAGCTGATGCTGAGAAGCGTGCAGAAGACGCCGAAAGTCGTTCATCTGAATTGGAGACGCGTGCTATCGAGGCTGAAAGCAAGAACGTCGACATGACTACTTTTATCAGCAACGACGAGGGAGGCGAGAACAAGAAGATTTACTCTGAGCTTGAATGCCAATCTGCCATTGCCGAGAAGGTTAATGAGGTTGCACGTGATCTTCACACAGCCTACAAGGCTAAGCACGAGAAGAAGATCAAGGCACTCAAGGACAACTATCAAAAGAAGGCCGATGAACGCTGCAAAGACCTCAAGCAACAAATCGTCCGCCTTGAACGACAAGTCGAGGAGGCTGAAAAGAAGCGTGACAATACATTCAGCAAGATCAACCCCGGCGAGCAGAACCACAAGGACGAGAACGGTGGAGCTTCACCGATGAGGCCTACACGGGAAGCAGAAGACGCTCAGATGCTAGAAGCGCAAAGAGCGGAGATTGAGAACCTCAAGGCCAAGCTTGCAGGTCTACAGTCAGAACTCCAGTCGCTCCGAAAATCACACGACATTCTTGTGGATGATCTAGAGGCAGAGCGCATAGAAAAGGGCGAACTAGTAGCGGCAGCCGAACAAATGCTATCCATGTGCGGCGAGAAGATGGAAGAGCTCCAACAAGAAGACTTTCGCCGCTCACAGATGAAGCCCGCACCACCAGCCGAGCCTGAACAAGAGCAACAAGATGAGGAAGAACAACCACCACCTCAAAAACGCGCGCCTCCCCAAAGAGCACCGCCTCAACAACAAGCTATGCGCAACACAGGTTTCCTAGCCGGGGGCTCTGCACGCCCGGGCTCCGCTCTTGGAGGCGGACGCCCAGGCAGCGGAATGGGCGACCGACTAGGCGCCATGAACGAGCGCAGTGGAAACGGCAGCGGCATCGCCAAGCCATCCGGCCTCCGCGCTCCCGGCGGCGGTAGCGGCCTAAAATTCCAAGGCGCGCCTGGTCTGAACCGCAGTACAAGCGGTGGAAAGAGCAGGCTGCTCTCAAATATTGAGCGCATGGGTGGTGGAAAGACGCAGCAGGAGTAGAATACCTGGCCGCCACCAACGTCCGTGGTACGTGTTATGAATGGGTTTGGCTTTGCGGTTCCGGTAGGGAAAGATTTGGGCACGAGGCATACGAAATCGAATGCGGATACCTCCTGGTTGGGCTCTTGGGATGCGGATTGCGAGTGAAGCGGTGACGGCTTGGATGATTGCTACCAGATTCTCTGTCTCGCTGGCATCATGTGTGGGCGTTGATTTGAAATCTTCTATTGGCGTTTGCCGCGGTTGGACTTATTCTTTTCTCATAGTATTCACGGCATTGCGGCCGTTACGCGGTTTGGTATTTTATCTTGTTTTTTTCTGCTACCCATGTCTTTGTCGTATACAAATTTTCTTTTCCCACTTCGTTTACGCAGTGCAGTGCAGTCACTTTGGTTTTTATGTGCTAACATAGACTACCCCCAAGCGTTTGGAGATTACGAACTACGGAAAAGAATGCGGTTAAATGGTTTGTTTGCAACTGCAGTGATCTGGTTGCTTGAGAATGGCGGGGTTGGACATGAACGAAAGTTGGACATGGCGACGTTGGTGTCGGTGAAGTTGGAGATGGGGTGTTGGGGAAGGGCAGGGCAAAAGGCAAAAGGCTAAGGGAAAGGGAATAGGCAAGAATAAGCATGTGTTTGATTCCAAGTGTAGCGCTGGTGTTGGGGAGGTTCAAGAGGAGAGAGACGTAAAGGAGAAAAGAGAGAAGGGAGAGAGAAGCAGAGGATAAGAAAGAGAGATGTAGCTGAGTAGTGCTAGAAAAGGCTAAGTACCTAAGAGGGGACTGGACTGGACTGGACTAGACTAAATTGGACAGAGCTACGTGAACAACTCTATTCTGTGTCGTCTTTCTAGGTCCCTATCTACGTCTGAGTGTAGACATATCAAGGACTCTTGGAATTCAGCACGTTATAAGATCCAAGTGTGGAATCATTCTGCATTTTTTTTTGCCCTTAGGATGTTTTTTCTGATGTCTTTTGTGTGGTGTTGTGTAAAGTGAACTGTAGACTTGAGCTTAGAAGACCCTATATACCGCGTTCGTTTGCTTCGTGATGTTCTAGAAGTGATAATATTAAAGGATTGAATGGACATGAAACGTTGCTAGCAATAAGATCAAGGAAGCTGTGCATCTAATACCTACTATGCCCCCTGTTTCCACGTTTATCCACTGCTCCTCAAACCGCTGTTTGTGTTTTGCCTTCTCTTCTACTCCCGTACCTTCGAATCCAATATACCAATCCAAGACATGTGCAAAGGGTGGGACAGATGGTTGCCAAAAAAAATGCAAACGACAGCGCGAGACGCTGTGATGTAACTAGGGCGGAAATAAAATAGAAAAAAAGAGAATCTTCGACACGCTGTGTCGGTCCTGGTTATGGACGGATGGATGATCGAAATCCAGACCTCCCGCAAGTTTGCGTGATGCAAAGCGGGCGCTCTACCACTGAGCTATACGCCCTTTGGTAATTATGGGATATTCTGGAGATAATGTTTTTATATTGTGCGTGATCTCCTAAAGAGGCAGCGCTTGCATCTGAAGTTTATGGCTCCTTTTGTGGGGGTTCTCAGCTTCGAGGTGGGGGTGGGTGGGTTGCAACAGGATCCAGATGGCCGATGTGTGCCGTTCCCTGACCGACTGGGCGAGAGATTACTGGATTCGCATAGATGACCCCGAACTCAAGGCAATTGAATCGAATAACCTCAGAGGACTCCTTAGAAAGATGTATTAATCACAAATTGGTATCCTATGCCACATCAAAGCTTACTGTTATACGCGTCGAGAAATTCTACTGTTCGGGCGACAAAGTCCACCAAGCGCGACACGGAGTTAGCGGGCGACGCGACCGCCAAGACCCTGTCGATCAATAGTCGACGCAGGTGCAAGCCATCTCGACAAACACGCGAACTTTGAGCGAAAAGCCCGAAGCAAGAACACTAGTTCGGTGAGAAGGATGAAGCTCCGAATAGCATCTGCATGGCAAATCATTGCCGTTTCCACTCTGCTATGCGGAGTTGTTCGGGCCTCGCTGGGTGACAGATTGCCTGATTTCAAGGCGTGTGTACAGGTACGTTTTGTCTCGTTTTGCCGTGGAAAAGCCGTTTCGAGAGCTCCTTTGTGGAGACTGTGAAAGCGAGAGAGAAGAACTAACTAGATTTGATACTTTTAGGTCTGCACCGAAGCCAATTGCGGTGAAAATGCCACTCCAATCCGTACGTCTCCCTCTTACCTAACCTACATCTTCACCAACCCTTCTTCGCTTCTCCCTAACAAAAATCCCTATATTAGCCCTCCACCGCCGCCTCCTTCTCTGGGACTGCCCCTCAGAATGCGACTACACATGCCAACACATCGTAACGGCGCAACGGCTCGCACGCGACCCACCGTACATGCAGCCCATCTACCAATTCCACGGCAAATGGCCCTTCCACCGCTTCATGGGCATACAAGAGCCCTTTAGCGTCGTCTTCTCGCTCTTCAACTATCTGGCACACGACTGGGGCATGACGCAACTGCGCGACAAGATACCAGCATCGTACCCGCTGCGAAAATACTACATCATGTTTGGCTACGTGGGGCTTGCGAGCTGGACCTTTAGCATGATATTCCACACGCGCGACTTTGGCGTCACGGAGAAACTGGATTACTTTGCCGCCGGTGCGAATGTGCTGTATGGGCTGTACTATGCGCCCATTCGCGTCTTCAGACTCGATCGCAATGAGCCAAGGAAACAGAGTCTGCTACGCTTGTGGACGGGGACGTGTGTACTGCTGTATACACTGCATGTGTTATATCTCTCGCTTTGGTCCTGGGACTACACGTATAATATGGCGGCGAATGTGGCCGTGGGCATCGTGTCGAATGTGCTCTGGAGCGGGTTTAGTTATGTGCAGTACAAGAGGATTGGCCGGACGTGGGCTGTTTGGCCGGGTATCTGCGTGGCGTGGATTATCATGGCTATGAGTTTGGAGTTGTTGGATTTCCCACCGTGGATGGGCATGGTTGATGCGCATAGCTTGTGGCATTTGGGTACTGTTGTGCCGACTGTCTTGTGGTACAAGTAAGTTCCCCGCCCCCCCTTGTATCGCTGGACGCTAATCTTTAATCACAGTTTCCTCCTCAGAGATGCCCAAGAAGATATAGCAGGTACGCGGCTCAAGGACTAATGGATGGAATTTTCTCTCTGGCTCTTTCTCTCCAGAACTACCATCCGCTGTATGTGGTTCCGTTGCTTACAACATCCCTCCAGGAAACCTTCCTACGACTGGATATAGCGCAGGCGCTTGGAAGGAAAAGAGCTAAACGTCTGATTCTCAAACGTACATTTGCACAGCATGAGAGGCATGTTTACAGAAACTTTTTTGGAATTAAAGGGAACATGTATTTTCATGGCAGCCGTCAAAAAGCTACTGCACACAACGGCTTCGTGAAGCGGTCTCCTAAAAACGCCTTGCGCCCCTGTGACACGGTATCGTAGCGAGTGAGAAACAAATAAAACCGAGAGAGATGCTTGCGTGGAGCAAGTAATATCAACAAAAAAAACCCCGATCCATCCCAATTCTCCTTCCACATACTAGGTATACGATCCGGCGCCTTCTCAGATATGAAGAAAAAGCCCACTCAAACGCCAAACCAGCCAAACCAACTCACTCATCCGGAATCGCAAGCTCGCCCCTCGTCCACTGCCCCGCCGTTAACCCCCTCGTAAAAGCCGTAATATCATCTCCCTCGGTTTGAAAAAACACATACAAACTATCCCACTTAGCACCATCCCTCTCCTCCGCATACGCCGTAACAGTGAGATGGGTGCCCCCAAGCGCCGTAACAGGACCAGCCGGGTCCGTAATCTGGAAACTCTCGTCATCAACCCACGTCGTATTTTCCGCATCAAAGGTAACATTGAACCCTTTAATCGAGCGATCCGCCATCTGCGCATAAAAGTACGTAGTGAAACCGAGCGAAGTAGCCGGATACACACCCCCGATAGCGCCCTTTGTAGCGTTTGTCCAGGCGTTTACTGGATGCGTGGCAGTCGAGGCAACAGTCTCGTTCGTATCTTTCCACCAGATTTCGACGCTGTTGTCGGGATTGTTCATCATGGCGTAGGTTGTTGTGCCCTCGCCCCAGCTATAACACCCGACACCTGCGTACGCATTGAAGCCCGGCCACGATTGCATGCGCACCCATGTGTCTTCTGACGAGCTGCTGGCCCACGCGTATTGCTCGAATGTCGAGGCGTCGGTGGCGAACCAGATGTTCATGCCCTGCGAGCCGGCGAAGGCTTCGGTGTTGTTGAGGCCCGAGAAGGTGGGAAATTTGGTGTAGTCGTTGTCGCCGTAGAAGTTTCCTTTCCAGCATGCTTGCAGGCCTGTGGTAGGCGCGTCGAGCGTCTTGAGGTTTAGGTCGTTGAGCGGGCCCGGCAGCCAGATGTCGGTTTCGTTGTTTTGCGTTACTTGCTTTACCGTGTTGTTGCGGTCGATGTAGAAGATGTGGATCTGTTGGCGCTCGTTAGGAGGGATAGGGGGAGTAAGGTGTTGATAGAACGACGTACGTATTGGGTTGAGTTGATGGCGAAAGATACGGCTGAGATTGGCGATGCGTCTTTTGCATCGTCGGCTACCGTCTGCGCTTTTGTGCCGCCAATCCACTTCTGGTCGGTGCCGTACTGCAGGAACCTGATGTCGCCCGTATGATGTTGAAAGTACAATGTAAAGATCTTGCGCTGGCCTTTGTTCCAGGACTCGCCTGCTAGGGCAATGCCAGTGCCGTTGAAAGCACCCTTTTTTGAAATGTAGTCGGAATTCAGCGCGCCGCCAATGCATAAGTCGGGATTGTTGCGACAGAAAGGATCGGTGGTGCCGTCATCCCTACAAGACGTTAGCCTGTTATCTCATGGAGTAGTGATGGCCAGGGGGCGTACGAATCGTCTTGCAGACCCAAGCCTAGACCGAGTCCTAGGGCGACTCCAAGGATAGCAATGATGAGGCATCCGATGAGGATAAAGAACGTTCGCTTCTTCATACCACATTTTCTGTCGTCCTTGGGCGGAGGTGGTGGGGGAACACTCTCGGGTGCGTCATATGGCTCTACATGTTCCTTGAATCCATAAGGCCTTGTCTGAGGAGATGTGATGGTAGTTCCGCCGTGTGACGAAGGTGACATTGGTCTGCCTCCATGCGGGTTCTCGCTGAACTGCCCTGGTACAACTGTCGAGGGGGGGAAGAGAAGTCAGTGTGTGGACTCACCCCATCCTGTAAACCTACGACTTACCTTGGGGTCCTGAGTAGTCAGGTGTGGGCCCTGCCATGCCTACATGTGCCGCGTATGGGGATTCCTTTTCAGTGGAGTATCTGCGTCACTGTCAGACCAACGCGCGAGATGGCACATGCCCAATCTTTCATAGCACTTCTAGGGAGACTATGATGAAGAGATGTCTGAGAGTAACGTACCCCTCTTGGTAAGCCTCATAGTGCTGAGGTGGAGGGTGTTGGTGGGACTCATGGTCGTACGGAAGTGGAGGGGACACGGCCGGTGGGGACCCTGGGTTGGAATAAGGACCTGGGATACCTCGGGCTGCATATATTTGATCATGTTCTTGGAATTGAGGTGGAGGAGGATTCCATTGACTATCAGCGTAGCTCAGAGGACTACTCATGTCGTCATGGTGTTCGTCGCGGTGATCCATTTTGGGTAACAGAGAGGAACGAGAAGGTGAGAGGATGAGCGGGACTTTTCACTAAACGGCAGATCCCTAGTGCTTTGAGCCCAGCCCATGTTCGCAAGATCCCAACTCGGCTGTGCCCATTGTCAGCTACGGCATGGCGAATCTGGGGCGAAAGAGGCACGGTATCCTGCACGCCAAAGAACGCCTGCATACTTCTGGATCACCCGGATGAGCAGTTGGGCCTTCGCTTTGCACCACCGTCAGCAACTTGAGTTAATATGTAGCCTTTGGACGGCCAATCGGGGATCACCTGGCTTGCAGTCAGCATCGTCGGACGTACACGATGGTTTCCGGCCGATGCTGTCACTCGTTACTCGCTAAGCACACGTCCGCTTTGTACAGCTTGGAGCCAAGCATGCAAAGTAAGCAGACGGCTGAAGATCTAGTGTAAGCGTGCCAGGATTCAAAGTATTGAGCACAACCGCCGCCATCCACGACTACCTTCAAACATTCTGCCGCCCCTGCGACAAAGACTTCCATCGAGACGAAACGCGGGGAGACAATGGAATCTTCGGAGCCCCAAAGCTGTGGCTGTCAACGGGCGCAACAGTTCAGCCCTGAGGCAGGGTAACGGCTTTCAGCCGGACTAATATCAGGCTAGCGGTTCGCCGGGTCCGCTTGTGCTGCTCGCACTGCTCGCTTCCCGGCCCCGCCGACGACGCATCAGCTGAGAGTGTCAAGGCCTATAGATGGATGTGGAAAGCGAGCGGTGGAAAAGGCTTTCTTTTGGGGTGCGTGGGATGGACGCTAGAACCGACGCGGCGACCCCGCAACTCTACTCCGAACCTTGAAGGAGCGCCCGGTTTACCGTCAGAACCGTCTCGTTGGTGAATGGCTTTCGTATTTTCGTGCCACATGGCGTACATTACTTGTTTGTTCTTTACTGGACCTGGCCTCGTTGTAGATCGTCACATCAGGCCACCATTGCAATGTACTAGTAGACTGGTGGTGCATGGTACGGCTATGTTCAGCGCTCGCATAGTGCCCGGCGCTGTGCCCAGCATGGATCTCAATAGCCGCGCTGTGACCAGGTGTGCCTTGATGCGTTGGGACTGGGATTGGCAATATCTCCAACGCGATCCTCGGGGGCGTGTGCTGATTCCCATAAAGCATGCGAGCATCGCAAAGATGAGAAGAACCTTAACTGAGGTATGCAGACGTCAGGATCCGGATATGCCGCCCATGGCATTTGACCAATGCAGTGCGATGACATGATCGACGACGATGCTGCAGCTGTCACACTTTGCACGCGGACTAAATAGTAACGGGCGGTAGTGGAACGCATGTCTGCTACATGAGATGAGCTTCGTACTGCTGAGCTTTTTCATCCTTGCAACTAGCAATTTCAAATTGAGTTAATGTATCGCATCAGACCATGGTAGGCTATATTGCTCGCTGTAGCACCGACGCAGGTTCCAGTCGAAATGCTATTGTAGCACATCACTCAAACGACGATATAGAGCGTCTGAAGTTGCCGAAAATGCTTGCGGAATGTCGCCGAATGATGCAAACCGGAGACTTCTTTTGTATCCAAGGAGAGATAGGTGAGGTACTCATGAGCAAGATGCGTAGTTTGAAGAGATATAAAATGCATGAATAAAGGCTCATGCCGATAATAAGAAGAACCATTCGACCAAGCGGATCTCCTAAAATGGCCGACTCGACTAAACAGCAAGATATTGGGTCACTATGCCAATCCATCAGATTAGGCCGCCAAGGAAGTGACTGACACTTTCCAGCCAAATACCAGATTGGTTCGAAGACCGTCCAATCAACAAAGCCAACCGTCAGAAGCTCGCTGGAATCATCAGCGAACGACTCTCCTTTGTTGGAATTGAGTGGGCCAGCAAGGAGATGCACATGCTAGACTATGCGTGTGGGCGTGGGTTCTTGAGCAAGGTATGCTCAAATCAGCACCGTGATTATCATTATCCTAATGGGGATAGATCTTCGGACAACATGTATCGTCCATCAAGGCCGTCGACGCAACACCAGAGATGATAGACAAATACAAGGCCAACATCGATAGCTTTGGGCTTGCACCTGGGAAAGTCGAAGCCGTAGTCGGAAACCTGTTGTCAGAGCCATCTTCTCTCGTCGACGAGGAGTACAGGGCTTTCGACCTGATCACAGTCGGCGCAGCGTTACACCACTTTCCTTCTGCCGCTGACGCTATTTGACGCATTGCTGAGCGGCTGAAACCTGGTGGTGTACTATACATTCAAGACCTGTATGTTTCTCGAAATAAAGGTGAAGATATCGCACCTGACGGTTCTGGAAAACGACCCCATGGATACGAGGAGGCTGACGTGAGGGGGGTTCATGCACAAGGCCGGCTTGCCGGATGTTAAGTTTAAGGTGCTGCCTGGGGATTTGAAGATTGAACTGCCCAGTGAGGAAGTGCTGGACTTTCAGTGCTTCATTGCTAGAGGGGCTAGAGCGATGGTTTAGTTGGCAATGGAACCTGCTAGATGCAGCATCACCTGACCAGTGTCATGCGCGAGGGCCGCATGTTCATTCCTTTTGCGCACCGCCACACGTCAGCCACAGCCCCTTGCTAATTTCAGTCAGGGTCATGACGCACAGTAGCCGGCACCTTCAAAGCCCAGTCCAGCCCACCACGGCCCTTTGACCCTTTTACACAAACACCCTCCCTACACGCCTGCCAACACTGAAGACGCGATATTCCTCGCGCTCTGCAGTGCCGCGACATTAGTAAATCCAAGCCCACGCTTCATTCATAGCAGACCCGTCTGCCCCGCGCTCATCGCAGCCCGCCCCCCACATCAGCGACCGACGCCGGCCCAAGTGCACGGCAAAACCCCGCTGAGACCTCACGAACCTTCCAGCCACACCCACAACGAAAAAAGGAATGTATTACTTGTGCCCCAGAATCATGGCTTTTTTCTGGACCTGCAATCTCCCTCAGATCGAGAAGTTGGGCGACGTTGTCAGCACTGGTCACCGCGTCTGAGCGCCATACTGGATACCGGACATCTCTACACACCTAGAGCCTAGTTTCACTTTGGAATACAGCCGCGGTTGTATTCACCACTGCGTGTTTTGCGGCAACGGAATCGAAGCGTTGCGAAATCGCCTTCACCTCAGGACGCGTGCGTACCAATCGCAACAGCGTTGTCTGCCCCTACGCTGAAAATCTTTGCGCACGCATTCGCTGAGCCAGTAGTCACATTCACCTGTAAACGAGTCTCTGAACTTTGGTAACCGTCAAGTGTACCATAGCTTGTGTTTTCCAATACCTCTTCGGTCGGCACCTTTTCAGAACACCTTTTCTCAACAAAGGCGCATCTTAGCAACACTTTCTACCACCAACTTCACGCCAATACCACAAACCGCGATCATGGCTTATCCGAAGATTCCGGCGAGCGTCCTCATGCCGCCTAGGGAGCTGAAACTTTACAAGCGCTGGCAGTGCTTACACACCAACGTAAAACCTAGCGAGCAGGGGTACATTCCCACCGCAGGCGAATACGAGGATTTCCAGCAATGGCTCAAGCGACAGGATTCGGGGTATTTTTCTGACATTTTCGACGACATCTCTTGCTATATCGCGCCTCCTTGTTCAGAAGCGAAGGCGACTACACCAAACTCTCCCGTCGCATCCGTCTGTCAGCACACCATGCACCCGATAGCCGTGGGTCAGTTGCAATCACGATGCCCGGTGTGTATAATCGACATACATGTCAAATACATGCATGTTCTATCGCAAGCCCTCAAGAACGCAGGCGGACATGCGCCATCCTGCACTTTGACCAGCTCCGAGCATCAGGACGCCATCTACAACGCATGGTGCAGAGGCAAAATTGGAGCGCTAAGAGAGCTCTCCAGGATCGAGAACATGGCTGACCAAGAAGCCGCATGGTCAGCGCGGCATCCAGATGGAAAGCACGAAGACTTGCAGACGGCGACCAAAGCGCTGGAGCTATATTGGTCTGAAACGACGGGACGTTTGGAGGAGCAGCCACGCCCCAAAAAGCAATCCACAGTTGTATTTGCTCAAGACACCGACTTCGAGCCTGGGAGGCCTAATGCTTACTTCCACCGAAGGTCGCCGCGCTACGAACCTGGGAAATATACTGTGGAATATGAGGAACACGAGGAGGACGTGATTTCAGAGGATTCAGAAGACTACTCTCACGCAAAGATTCATCACGTCGGGGAGACAGAAGCACCAATTACCGAATTGTCTGATCAAGAAGAGGACGAGTCATTGCAGAGTATTGACTCGATCGATGAGATTGAAGACGATGACGGTGATAGTGACTGGGAAGATGTCGAATCTGATGGCGAAGGCTCCGAATATAGCGACGAAGATAGTGAGGGCAGTTGCACGTATTGGGAAGTTGAAGAAGAGACGAGCTTCATTGTCTTTGGAGAAGACTGAGTTGCTCGTCCAACATACCCTAAACATTACAGCCACGGCTCACCTCGAGCCACATCTCCCACAAGTCTCCAACCGCCCCGGAAGCCACGACTAGAGAGAAACCACGTCCGAAAGAAAGATGTGAGTACATTCAAGGAAGGGTGCGAAAAAAACACGCGTCCGGTCCATGAAAGATGAAAGAACAATCGAGAGCAATGGTTGATTGGAGAATGTAGTGACATTGAAGGACGGAGTTTGAGCGAATGAAGGATCTCAAGGCATTGCTCTGCTTTCAAGAATAGCGTGATTCATATAACGTATTCAAGTGACATAGCAGCGCTTATCATCATCAATGACAAAAACAATTCAACCCACTTAACCCGTGCACCCATCATATGATACCTCCATCTCCTCCCATATTCCCAAACAAGTCCTAAAAGCCTATTTCGTACATCACTCTTCTCTCACCCCCTGCTTTCCATCTCCATCTCCCACTAGTCCCTCCTTTCCCACCCTTTAACAACATCGGCATGCTAACTCATCCGTAAACCGAAATCGACTAAAATATAGGCTGTGATGGAGAAAACAAAGTCCGGCGCTTCGCAGTCTGGGTATACAACAAGTGTTTTCTTCAGAAAAGGTTATGTGCATTGTAGATTGTAGAGTATACCGGTCCTGAGATGAGTAAGTTGACGGAGTAGACTGCGTTTTTGGAAGGCAGAAGATTGGCTTGTTTGATGCGTGGGGGGGAGGTTTGTGTCGGTCTTGCGATACTGGGGGAGGTGTGCAAGGAAAAAGTGCGGTGTGGTGTTTGGCGGGTCGTGAATAAGTCAACGTCAAGGTGTTGTGTGAGGCTGCGTGTACAATGTACTCGTCTGTGTTTTATCGGGTTGAGCAATGGTTGTGCTGCGTTGGTGTCGTGGAGGAAAAGCTTGGATTGGGATTGTTTGGTGCGTGTACCGTGTCCGCGTCCGCGTGTGACGCGGAAGCTTTTTTTTCTTCTTCTTTTGTTCACCTTGTGAGATTTTGCTTGCGGGATGATTTTCAACGGCATGTAGAGGTATTGCAGTGTGCATTCGTCTTCCACATTTTTGTGGTGCGCAATAGGCTTTGGCTATGCTAAGGGTACGCGCTGCTGTGTTGGACCTAGTAAGTTTTAAGGCCTAGTGTTGTGCATGTATGGAAGGAGAGCCTTTCTCTTCCTCCCCCTCTTCTTCTTCTTCTTCTTCTCAGAACAGCAAACAGCAAAATCGCTGAGATGGTAGTATCTACTCGTCTCTCGGTTTGCTACTCATCCTTTGTATTGTCCAGTTGTTCGACCTGGAATTCTCACAGTAGTGACGGAGTTTAATTTTATATGTTCGACTTCTGGATGGCGCTGTTGGGTTGATTATCTGGATGTGAGAGAGGTAGGGAGAGAGGGAGAAGGAGAGCGTTTGTTGAGCGGTTGAGCATTATAAGAGTAATTGGTAGTTGTAAAGTAGTAAAGTAAAGTATAAAGACTAGCAGCGGCGCGTACAAATCTAGTAGTGGAAATTTCGTGCACGATAGGTGAGAGGGAAAAATGAGAAGAAAAAAAGGAGATTAATACCACTCATTTCCCTCTAATCCATCAAACCCAACCCCAAAACCTCTTCTCCAAAAAAAAAAGCTCCCTCCCCTTAATATCGACTCACCCATTCCTCTCTAAACCTTAATCCCAACCCGCCACCCCTTACAAACCACCCTCGCAGCCCCCAACACCACAGCACTAACCCCCAACAACACACCGCCAAACACCCACAACCCCACAAACCCGCCATGCTCCAGTATCGCACCGCCAATCGGGGTCCCAACCAGCAACCCAAACGCGACGACGCCAAAACTCTGACCCATCCTGGTACCAATTTTATCGCGCGCATCGGCGCTCAGATGCACAATGATGGTGGGCGGGAGACTGACAAAGGAGCCGGAGAAGAAGCCGTAGAAGGCCATGAGCGCGATGATTGCGGGGGCGCTGGAGACGGGGATGAAGAGGAGGCAGAGGAGGGAGGAGAGGAGAGTGCAGGGGATTACGGCGTTGAAGGGACCTATTTTATCGGAGAGCTTTGTTGGGTTTCGTCAGTTAAAAGTTTTGCTAGAACGGGGGAAGGGGAAAAAGATAGACGGGAGAAAGTAGGACATACAAGATTCGGCACAATCCTGCCCACCACACTCGCCCCATTCATAACAGGCAACAAATAAAACGCCAACTGTTCCCCCACAATCCCCCTCTGAACCGCATACACCTGCGCGTAAAAAAACGGCATATACAGTCCCATGAACCCGAGGAAAAACCCCACTACCTGCAGACTATACGCCGGCACCGCGAACGCGCGCACATCCAGCAGCGACCGCGACGAAGCAGGCAGCACGCGCACTTGCATGCACGCATTGGGAATCACCATGGTACCCAAGATAATGAACCCCAGCACGCGCGTCGTCCACGCAAAGCCAATCTGCGGAAGCAACTTGTGGAACACGATGGGGTAGATGACGCCGCCGAGCGAGGACCCGGACGCCGCGATACCGATGGCGGTGCCGATGCGCGAGGAGAAGTATGTAGAGAGGATAGCGATACTGGGTATGAAAAGGCAGCCTGCGCCGATGCCGATGCAGAATGCCTGTGCGAGCAGAACTTGGTAGTAAGTAGTACATAGACTTAGCATCATTTGTCCGAGAACGAGGAGGGTGCTGCCGGTTAGGAGGAGCGCGCGGAAGTAGCCTGCGTCGTAGATGGGGCCTGTGAGTGCGCCGACGAGGACGAGCAGGAAGGCTTGGATGGAGCCGATCCATGCGATGGATGAGGGGCTGGAGGAAGCCAGGAGGTTCGTTTCGTAGTAGGCTTGGAAACTGCCGAACGTGTTGATGATGCCCCAGGAGTTGAAGAGGAGGAAGAAGCCGCCGAGGACTTGGAGCCAGGCTGAGAGTCCGCCGTTGGGGATTGGGGATACGTCTTTTACTTCTTTTGTGTCGCTCGTCTCCGTCCCGTTTTGGGGGGTTTCTTCTTTTTCGCGATGCAGGTTCGCTGTGGAGGCGTTTGGGTTTGGGTTGTTGGATTCGCAGGATACGAGGGAGGCTTGGGAGGTGGAGTTTTTGTGGGAATAAAGAGAGGAGTTCGAGGATTGCACATCGTGGCTGGTTGGCCGGTGTAGCCACGGCATAGTACTATCCATCACGGCTTGCGCACGGTTTGTGCCGACAGGGCTCCTGCTGGGGGAGAGAGCGATCGATAGCCCGGCTTCGATACCACCAAGATCTGGATCTGGATCTGGATCTGGGAATATGGTCCAACGATAGCTAAGCACAGCCCAGAAAAAGACAAGAGAAAGGAAGAAAGCGACTCAAGGCTTACCAGAACCCAAGATGCGCGCGCGTACGAAAGAATGCAAATGTTGACTGGAAAAGAAGTTTAGATCAATTATTGATGGAAAATTTATTAGCGGGCATCATACATGTTATATAACAAGCTGCATGTTCTGGTGCTTCTTCTCTCCTTTCTTGCTTTAAGTTACAACTAAGCAGAAGCACAAGGCGGAACCCTCTTGGGACGAAACGAGCGTGCTGAATAGGCTTTCATATAGCAATGTAGATCTGGTCTGTATTTGCCAATTTCCAATCTAAATTATCGTTTGGATGTGCAAACAACGGCTGTGTGAAGATAAGTACGTCATTAAACCTTGTTGGTGTTGTTTCTGCCTAAAGACCTGGTTACGCAAAAGGTTGACGAAGCTTGTTTCGCCTCATTCTCACCGAATGCAGCCGAGGTGACAATGGGGATTGGAAAGGTAATTGTTGATATTTGAAATTTTCGTGAATGTCGAGACATCCTGCAAAGCCACGTTTACAGTGCGACGCGCGTCGTACGTGTGACCTTTTTTCTTGTCAGACTTGACGAGTATACTTACTAACGTCGGTCCCGATCGGAATATTGGACAGCCGATATGTATCCCAAAGGCAGAGAGTCAATCCGCATACATTTCACCGCAGCAAGCATCGTACGCCTCTTTTACTTCACCTGCGACCCACACATCACCCAACCAACACACCGCAGACGTAAGATGTTGTGTAATGCCATTTTCCCGCTCTTTGAAGCGGTATATCTATGCCTCCGAACCTTGTCCCTCGAACCTTCATGGTTTTAGGCAGCGCCCTACCAGTATCGATTATCCCGGACGCCGACATCGAAAAGGAAAATAAGTATGCCGTAATGATGTACAGAGCACTTTTCAAGTTACAGTGCTGTCGTGATCTTGGGGAATATGCTTCGTGATGTCGTTTCGTGCTTTTGGTGACGGTAAGAAATGCCATGGAATCAAAGACTGGTTCCCAACGCCGGCGCGGAACGCCTTAACGCTCGCTATGCTATACACTTAAGAATGAAACACGCCCAGAAACATATGTTTTTTAGCGCACAAGTTGTGCCGAGTAATGGCAACATGCACAGAGAAAAGGGAACGGGTCATGTTGTTGCGCCCATCAAGTATCGCTGGCAATACGTTTCGCCACCAGTCGCAACCCAAGAGGATAGAGGTGCGATGGCTCAACTTGCTCTAGACTCTCTTCGAGATACAAATTGTTTAGTAATAGGGCAGGAATTGAGCCGTCTTGAGCTTGTTGCAACTGGCCTCGCAGCGCCTTTTGTCGTCGGTTCTCGCGCTCGCTAACAACGTCGCGCAGGTGGTTGATCGTGTCGGCCCAGGTAATGCGTTTGACTGCAGCCGACTGGTGGAATATGCGCTGTACCAGGAAATGTGGGAGCGACAAGAGGATTGTCGAGAGAACACCAGTCGAGAGGCTTGGTTGAAGATCATTTTCTGGTGGTGCATCTCCGAACCGAATTTTGCTCAGCCTAGGATTGTGCGCAGGCTGACGAGGCTCTACAAGTATTGGCAGGCGTGGGGTTTCCTTGAGCTCTGGCGCAATCGTATGCAATTTGAAGTTGAGGGGGAACTCGTACGCAATGAAATCGAGCGCAGAGTTGACGAGCGCAGTAACAGAAGGGTCCTCGGCGTCTGGGCTGACTTGCAGTGCATATTGCAACACCAGATCCACAGTGTCCCAGCGCAGAAGCAGTCTCGCAAGGGCTATACCGCGATTGTGCATGATTGGTATCCGGAAAGTCCTGGCTGCAGCAAAGTAGCTCAAAATCTGCCGCATGCGATGGCGAGCATCGGGAGAGGGACTTTCGGGGGCAGACGGCGCAATTCCGTACAAGAATCTCGGGGCATCAAGAAGTGGAGCGCCGTACAGGACGCTGATGGCTTCCTCCAAAGAGTCTCGGGCAGCAAAGGAATCTAGGGCACGAATGTCGACTACTGGCAGTCCGTCGCGGTTACGCTGGGGATGAGCAGCATTACGACGAACAGCTTCTGCTATGACTGGGCTACGCACGACGACGATTTTATGCACTAGCAATGACATCAGAACAGAGTCGTGGGACCTGACTTGGAGGACCATATCGGCAAATTCGGGATTGCCGAGTTGCTCAGAAAGGTAGCTCGCGAGCTCGTAAACAGACTCGGCGCGTTCCTCGGGAGTTGGGTTGACATCCTGGTGTGAGATGGGATGCGACTCTTCTCCGCGTTCGCCGGGAGGGGCTGTGTCCGCAAAGTATGTTTTGGTTGGCGACTGGGCATGTGACGTGATTCCGTTTGCGGCGAAAGCGACTTCGGCAGCGGGGAAATGTCCGTTGAGAGGGCCGGGGTAGGGGGTGGCGCCGTTAGGCAATTGCGAATGCGGGGGCAAAGGCCAGGGCGCTCCTGCCTCTGGTGGAAATTGGCCAGGAGCTGGGGGAAAGGGCGCAAACTGATGGGGACCAAAGCCGGGCGGAGGACGAGGCAGAGGGTTGTGGCCGTTCAGCTCGACGTCGGGCTCTTGAGGGGTTCTTGGGTGTGCTGGTGAATCATTTGCGCTCTGGAAGACGACGGCATCTCCGCTGAGCCGGTATCGGTGCGAGGGAGTGTGAGTGTCACTTCCATCTACCGGCGGCGTCTGAGTGCCGGCTTTGCTCGAGGGGACAAAGGGCGGGGGCAGGTACTCTGGGATGGTCAATTTGCGATGTGCGCCGTTCACGACTGGCTTAGACTCGGCGCGGGGCTCCGGGTGTGTACCAGGCTCAACGTGGCCGTTGACATATTTTGCCTTGTCTACATCTTCATAGCTTAGCACGTGCTCTACATGAGCCGCAGCTCCCATGGAGTACCCACCGGAAGCATCTGCAGGGGCGTCTTCTTTTTTCATGTCGCCAGATGCCCTAGATTCGGGCGTGAGAGGCGTCTCTGCAGCGCTTTCTTGTTGTGCCGCTGACCGCCCATCTGACTGCTGCTGTTGCAGCTTCTCTCCTGCTCGCTGCTCCGCTTGCTTCTCGCCTCGTGGAGCAGTAATGTCCTTGTTGGATTCTGGAGTCATGGGCCTCGTAGACGCAGACGCATACGCAGACGGCTTAGCTCTGGAAAGGCGGTAAGGAATTGCAGGCACAACATTTGGGCGGGGATAGCGATTGTGCTTCTGCGTGAAGCCCGGACGTGCGTTGTCGGCCATGTTTGCGAAGAATAATCCGAAGTGTGCGAGAGTCAAGGCGGAAGCGGCTCCAGGTAATTGCAGCGTCGTTCTTGTTGCCAATTATCCTGGAGCGCCTTGGGCGGGAGAAGTGTGCGGCGAGGGAATTGCGGGGTGGGGTTAAAGACGGTTGCGAAGTCCAGGCAGAGGCAGAGCTGGAGACAAGCCTTCCCCACTATTACCCTAGCTTCATTTGTCAGCCCCAACAGTCAGCTGCGACACCACACAACTATGAAAGAGCATACATATAGAAGCATCAAGCTGGGTCTTCTCATCTTCATAAATGGCTGGATAGTGTTACTTCAGCATCGCCGTTTCAAATTTAAAGCTCTTGTTGAAGCGTGACCGCGATGAGACTCCTACTATCCATTGATCTTGATGAAAGTGCAAATGTCGCACCTGCCCTATTGTTCATCAAGAAGGCGCAATTGCTTGGCCTCGTCCCTTCTTCTCACACCCGGCAATCGCATCACACGCCATGCCATGGTCTCCCCTCTCAGTCACTTCGCGTCATTACACGAGTCACCCACCCTACGTACCCTCATCTTCCTCTCGCTGCCCTATATCCTCTAGTTCAACATCCCTTCTAGCATGGTCCTGGCGAACCAGAAATCAACCAACCTTAACAGACCCTCGGCGCAGCCATCAGAGCATGTGCATCCTTACAAAGACAACCGCTGTCCAGACTGCCAGCTCTCTGATCCAGGCGCTGAGCCTGGGAAATATTGTCTAACTACATGTTCTCACCAGTACGAGTTTTCTCCTACCCGTACGTTTTACCTCCGATTATGCGTACTTGATTGGTTCCTCAGACTCCTGCAGCAAACAGATTCAGTGTCTTGGCAGAGCTTCAAGAATCGCCCATAATACCAAAATGGCCTTGCGATTTCGTACCTACGTCCGCTACCGGCACGCGACGGCGGGGAAAACGAGGAGGAAAGCACCACAGGAAGAAAAGTGGGGGCGCAAGACAGGTCAGCGCTTTGTGTCAGCAATTTGCCGCGTTACATCTCGAAGATGATGGGTCGTCTCCAACGGATAATCCTGAAGCCCCGAACCATAGTTCAAGTCCACCACAAACGAACACCACATCATCTTCTTTTGAAAGTGACCGACCCTATTGGGCGCCACAGTTCCGTCCGAACGCACAAACTATTTCGGCTACAACTCCGCGGTCACTGTCGATTTTGCAGCAGTCACAGCTGCCAACAAGGACTTCCCCCACTGAAATCGGCGTGTCAAAATCTCTACGAAAGGAACCACGGTTCTTCTCTCTGTCAGAGTTTCTTGCTTCCTATGATACCACGGGACAGTATCCCTCCAAGTCGAAATTTCTGAACGTGCAGAGTACAAAAGACGCCTCCCGAGTAGCAGTCTTCCTCAACTTTACATCATCTTCCCCCACACCAATATCCAACACACACAACGCTGCAACAGCGACCACTCGTAGTAGCATCACCTTGAGAGACGCTAAAGCTAGCAATTCAACCAAAGCCCCAAAGCCACATCAGACGGGGTCGACTTTCTCGGCGTCACACTTACAAAAGCCAACCACAGTCTCCCGTTCCACCACTACTCTACCTGAACACGTTCCAACCATAGCATCAGCGCCACTAACCATGGAATTTCCAGCGGAATCTCCTACTGCCAGGGCCGCTGCCCCCAGCGGTATGATGGGGTATCAGCCCGAATATATAGTAGATGACTGCCTGTGCTTACGCCCTACCCACGCGAATGCTCATGACGTTTATACTCCCCAAAGTTACGCTACTTATCTCCAACATACTGCCATCATGCGTGCGCTACAGGAGTTGCGTGCACATTCCTTACCATATACCGGACCCAGACACCCTGCCAACCCGCACGCGCATGAAGTTGACTCCATATTCGCCAATCGAGATCCTTGGGTAGGTGGACGCCTCTATCACGGCGCGCGCAGCAACACCTCGCGACCAATTGGACCAGTTGTATATGGTGTACCAGGCAGTCCCACCGAACAAATGCCTACCTTCGTCGACGTGCCAAAGGTGAATAGTCCCGCTGAACAGCTACAGTCAAATCGCTCCTTTGGACAAGCACCGTTGGGCACTGAGAGTCTGTACGAAACGGTCGATTCGGCAGAGAGACACGGTATGCCGGAACCAGATTCCCAGGTGTATGGCGATGTACCTCATCCCAACTACCCTTCGGAAACATTCATTGACGCTTTGGACTCGAACACGGAACCCGAGTATCATGAATACGCCCCCTCTGAACATCAACATCACGACAATGGTTCAGACATGGCACCGGAGTATCATGAATACGCTGCATCTGCATACCACCGTCGCGTCATTGCTGCGGACACAAGACCCGAGTATCACGAATACGGCGCATTTGGATATCAACATCAGACTCTTCCTGAAGATCAAGAACACGCCCCTTCCGAGGACCGATATCCCGGCCCGCGAACCCAATGGGTGCTATGCGAGAATGGCATACACACTGTACTCGTCCCCATTGGCTTTTGCTCAGCTGCTGGAACGCAACCAGCGAGCGAATCAGACCTGGCCAACGTCCGCGCGCCCTGGCCTTGCTTCTCGTGTCAAGAAGAGAATCTGTATCCTCGTCCTCCTGCCACCGCCCACGCTTTCCTCCATCCTGAATCCCATCCACACAGCGAGATAGTCCAGCCCGACGCCTCCGACCCGTGGACCGCTATTCCACCGCATTCACAGACGGTACCTGATCCTCTCTTCGCGACCAGCCCCATAACGCTCCCGGCAGCGTCGCCATCTGAGTACGACTTCGTCGACCATTCCACCACCTACACTCCCAACTACACGCCCCCCGCCGCACTCTCACCAGCACCCGAAGTCGCCAATCTCACGTCCTCCGACACCCCAGAACACAACGACACGTCCTCATACTCCGACAGCGAAGTCATTGAAGGCGTGGCTGTCAGCCCTTCCGTCAGCCCTCGTGACAACCCCCCCGCAAGCCCTCCCATGAGCCCTTGGGTTCACATCTCTCCCACCATTTCAAACACGTCGTCGCACTTTAGCTTCACCGATTGCGAAGTCGTGTCTCGGTAGGAAGAGCAGATGGACGCAGCTGGTGAAGTCATTGCGAAGCTTGGTAGTGCCGGAAGGGATGTTGCTGCTTGGCTTGGCGTGAAGGAAGCCGTGGATTTGGAAGAGGGGGGAGTGGTGTTGGTTTAGCTTGTAATGATGGCTTGCTCTTGGGATAGTGAGTCGGATTGGTGCATATGAATCTTGGGTAGTTTGGTTGTGTTGTTCTGTCGACAAGGTTCGCGGGGTCCGATATTCCGCGGTTGCATAGCAGTGTTTTAGCTGTGGGGTTTACTTGTTTGTGTGCATTCTTACTTGTTGTGGTTTTCTTTTCACCTTCGTGTTGTCTTTGTGGGTTCGTTCTCTGCGGTCGTATTCTCGATGTGGGGGGATGTCTTCTAAAGGTTCCACCACAAATACACATGCACACATACCCATCAAACATCCAAAAAAAAAAAAAACACACGTGAAAACCGTATCAAGAATAGAAAAGCATTATTAAGAAAAACACATATATCAACAACCATCTATCACAACCCCCCTCCATTCCCCTCAAAACTCATCCCCCCAATCACCCCTCCCCAAACACCTCTCTCTCAAACACCCCACAAACCTCCTTCCAACCAAGCCAACTCCCATTCCCCGCTTGTGCGCCCCCCTTATCCGCAATGGGACTCCACCACCCCTGCTCCAGCCCAGTGTCCTCATCCATTACGACAGCCACAGGTCCTGTCGGCCCCGCAGCATTAGCCGCATAAAGCGCGCGCGCATAAGGGAAAAACCACGTACGATCCCACCACGTGCGGCGCAGCGACTTTAAGCCGTCGCGGTGCGCGTTGTGGTGTATGAGACCGGGTACGACGGCGGTCCAGAGGTTGGTGTAGAGGGGGATGTTTGGCCAGTTTTTGTCGCTTGGAAGGGGGGTGGTGGTGTTGGAGTTGGTGTTGAGGGAGGAAGAGGAGAGGGAAGAGGGGGGTGCGACGGCGGGGCGGAATGGAGGTTGCGAAGAAGTGATATCTGTGACTAGAGTACTGACGCGAATATCCGGGTCCACGACATTCGCATCTGAAGAAGCGCGTGCGATGGCGAGGGCGTCGGTGTGCGTTATCCACGCTGCATCTTCCTCTGCAAAGACGGTGGGGTGGCCGAGGAGAGAGGCGTAGTCTAGTCCTATACCAAACTCATCCTCCCTGCCCTGTTTCCACTCTCTCAGATTACGCTTTCCGTCACCGTCGACGAAACTCATCCTCCCACTAACAAAGTCCGAAAAACGTTGGACGTAGGAACGCGACTGGAGCTGCATGACTTCGCGCTGAAACTCCTGGTCGCCGAAGATTTCGCTGAAGATCTTCTGGTCAGACCCGAAGTTCTTGTCTTTCTCTGCCTTGGCCATGGCGCGCGAGAACAGCGCTTTCATCGCGCCAACACGACCCATTGCGTCGCCGGAGTTCAGGTACCGCTGGCGAAACTTGACATACGGGTTCTTGTCGAAGCCGATATCAGTGTCTGTCTTTGGCCCATAAACATGCTCCGGCAGCGAAGACTGCGGGACCGCATAACAAGGCGGATCCTCAGGTTTCCAGGGCCAACACCGTTTCTGCGCTGAAAAGACAATGTTCTGCTCAATCCGATTCCGCCTGAACGCCTTAGTCCCCATCTCCTTTTCAATCCGCGCATTGGCTGCGCTGTTGATGGCGTGGAAGCGCGCGATCAACGTGCTGGGACGCAGCTGGAACCAGATGTCGTAGCCGTCGACGAGCAGCACGATGTCGTCGTCGCGCTCTGGACCCAGCGTGGACAGGTACTCGAGCACGCCGCTGATTTTGGCTAGATGCGAACCCCCCGCCACAAGATCTTTGTCGTCAAACGTGGCGCCCCAGTTGATCAGCGTGGGCGTGGGGAACCCCGCGACGCCGGCGCTCAGCATCGTTTTGCACAGATTGACATCTTTGTGGTCGGCGGGGATGAGGAGGTGCAGGTTTGCTGACGGGAGAATGTGGGTGCCTTGTCGGGCTTTTCCTCCACTGACAATCGACGGAGAGGAATAGCCACCGGGTGTAGAGACGAGATGGCGATTCGAGTGCGCGAGAAGAATGATAGTTAATAGAGTAAATGCTGCTGCGATGAATCCCTTGCGCCGCCGACTCAGTGCTGGCAATCGCCCAACGGCTGCGTCTAGGTACTCGGTCGACACTTGCTTGTACCCGAGCATCGGATTTCAATCACCCGGTAGGATGCAAATGTGCAATGTAAGATTATGGTGCGCCCATGCCATTGTTAACAGTACTCTAAGAGGGGGAGACTAATTTCTTGGGTGGGAAAAACGGCGTGGCTAATGCTCTTCGCAGGGGTAGGTGGGTGGCTAGGGAAACGCGCTGTGACGCCTAGTTCTGGCGTGTTGGAGCCCACGCCACTTGGAACGCGGCTTGTTCGGTGCCACTCCGCGGCTGCGGGTGCCAAAGTGGCACGGCTAGTTACACTACCTTACTACCGTTGTACCGTAATCACTGGATCTCATCGCACGCTTTCGGATACGTATGCCGAGTTCTTTTTGTTTGTTGCTTGATCGTGCTAAAACTTCGTTTTGGTGGAGCTAAACTTGACTCCCTCGACACCACCACCCTGCACCGCACAAGCAGGTTTCCTGTGCTTGTTTGTCAAACGGTATGCGCTTGGATGCGGGAATTATCAATTAAACGTCTTCTACTTAGGTATATTCATGGTCTACATTCTGTCTCTTCCTCTCTATTCCTAGTAACGCCTCCGAGCCATGCAAAAATAACATTCAATGCTTATCCAAACCTATGAAACATCTTCTCTACAATGGACCAGTTTTCGGGCTTCTTGTATAACAGAGCCTCGTGATTTGCACAGAGATGATCCCAGGAGAGCACTTCTCCAGTGTCACTCCAAGGCCCGGCCTTGTCTTCGCGCCGGCTCGCATCGTACGGGGTATTCTTAGCCCACTGAACGCCATTGATTGGTCCCAGGCCAATCTTCTCGTCATAGTGTTGGGTTGATGCACGTCGTAATCGCTCAGCCTCGCTGAAAAACCAGCTGCGGGCCCACCACGTATCGCGGAAGGATTTATCGCCTGTAAAATGCAGGATGGGAAATGCCAGTCCAGAGGCTATGTTGACGCCTAGGGGTACGTTGCGCCATGACGTGTTTCGTAGTGCTGCATCATCGCTAATGTCTGCGTATGGCTTTCGAGCTTCCAACACGTCTTCACCCAGCTCTATCCGGTATGGCTCAAGCGTCTTGAAGAGTGAAGGAAGAGAGGGCCGGTTCATTGTCATCCATGACACGTAGTTGCGATATCCAGCCGCTGTTTGAAACAGAGCGGACCTGTAGTCCAGCCCCATGTGCCATTCAACTTCCTTGCCGTCCTCTAGCACAGGCTTGTCACTTTCTTCAACATCTGGAGGTATCGGGACATCTGGCTTCCCTCCAGAATCCAGCGTGCGTGCGTATTCCTGATCGGCCCATAGATCCGCAAAGTACATCTGGTCGGAATTGCGTAGCACGTATTCTGGGTTGTACGTCTCGTTGATTTTCCGTTGGGTTGCGAGAAACATCTTCCGCATCTCGCTGACAGGCCCCATGATTGTACCGGAATTGAGCCAGCGTGGTCTGGCGTGTGGCATATCGCCCATGGACTGGTCGGTGTAAGGGCCAAATGCATCCGGTGGGAGTGGCGATCCAGGCACAGCCCAGCAGGCTGCGCGTCGAAAATTGTCTGGCCAGCAGACCTTATCTGGCCCAAATAGTATGCTATTGTATAGGTTGTACTTCTCCACATGGCTGCGACCAAAACGCCCAATCAGTCGATCCTGGGCTGCAGCGGTTTCTTGAAAGTAGCGTTTTAGCAAGACATCAGGACCGAGCTGGAATGTAACATCGAAGCCATCTACGAGAAGCACTATATCCGTATCATCCAGAGGGCCCAGGTTCTCAAAGTATCGGATGGGACCGGCAACCTTTGCAAGATGTGAGGCTGCGGCATCATATTGACCCTCGCCCGCCCAGTCGATGAGGACAGGAGGTGGATACGACAGAATGGAAGCGGATAGCAAGAGGCGACATAGGTCAAGGCCACTGCTTGTAGCGACGACCAAAAAGTGAAGTCGGGGTTCTTTCTTTTTGAAAGATGTAAGCGGGGGTTCTGTGGAAGTGCGGTGTTGCGGTGTGGCAGGTCCGCGTATCGTGTCGAAGGATCCAAGTTGTAGAGTAGTCCAAAGAACCAGGGTCGCGAAGACCAGCGCTCCCGCAACATACAAAACCCGAGGACGAGGCATGGCGCATACGTGAGCCACAGTCGTCTGGTGTTGATAGTGATATGATCAATGGCGGAACATGTCCAAATTTAGTCGGGGCCAAGAAGGCTCAGCACGCCCACCCTTAGGCGGCAGCCAAGCCAAGGCTTAGGGACCGGAGTGTGGCGCCAACCCATCGTAATCTCGCGTGACAAACGGTAGGATTTGCATGGACTTGGAAAGGAGGACGGCGAGGCGGAGTCTGCTAGGGTCTCGGGAAACTCGGATGTTGGCGCTTGGATGCTGGACTCAGACATTCCCATGACAGGACCGGAGTTAGGTTAGGCTGATCTCCGTCGCTTAGCCCCGCCACACGTGCATTGCAGGAAAGCGTGACGCCATTGCACGATTACTTTCATTGGGTTTCTATCCACTCGCCCTGCCCTTGTTCCTAAGCTCTATCATGCTGTACCATGCCCCACCCGCCAAAGCCAACAGAATCCCGGCGCCGTTCAGCGGGCTCACGGGCACATCCCACAAAAATGCACCCAGCACAATGGTCAAACATTGCTTCAAGTTCGCGCAGATGGTCAACGTCAGCGCACCCGCGAGCTTGTTAGTTTCAAACGACACGACGTTTAGCACGAATGCGAGTACACCGTTACCAGAGACTGCAATAATCCTGTCCCTAGTCAAGTGGCCGGCATCCACAAAGTCCAGGAATTCTGAAAACTCGCCAATGAGCACCGAGTACAACAAGGATTGGACTGCAGCAAGCGGCCCCATGCGGAGCAGCAGCTCAAAGGCGGGCAATCGCAGCCGTCCCGTCATCAGCCGGTTGGTGACAACAGTCTGTTACTCTCGTCAGCCATGACCTCACTTATGAGCATGTGGTGAGATGGAACATACCTTGACGGCAGCAAGAACAACACCGATCAGCGTCAGAGTGAAGCCGAGTGCGGTGAAATAGTAATCGCCAAACGTCGCTAACCCAACCCCCAGCATGACAGGGACGATAGACAGATACGTGATCATGGCGTACCTTCGGGAAAAGAAGACCCGGTAAATTAAAATTGTGAAGAGCGGACACGTCGCTCGCATGATTTGGTGAAATGGCACGGATACCATGGCCCTGCGTATCGCGTATTAGTAATCGAATCGTGAGGCTGAACATGCATGTGGCTTACAGTGATAGGTTCGACATGGCAATGTTCAGCGTGAACAGAAGCGAGAAGATGAAATGCGCCAGATGCTCTCGTGCCGACAGCCTCGTCAATGTGAATTGGCCGAACATCAGGAAGATGGAGCTCCCGAGAGCAGCGCTTCCGGTATGAACCGCTGTGAGGATCCACGGAAACGGAAACTGCGTATCCCGTTAGTTGGTGTCGTATCTCGTACATCCATACGACTTACTGAACCCATGACGGCTTTGTTGTAGAATGTAAGACTCAAGTTGATGAGAAAGTATGTCGCCAAGTATAGGAACGTCTTCAGGCTGCTGGCTACTGGCTCAACCGGCCTTTCCTGTAACGGCTCTTGCTTTCCTTCATTCTGGTCTTCTAGATCTAGCAGCGGTTTACTCTGCTCGAATCGCGGATCTACCGGGAATTGCTCGTCTTCGGTTATCGACTCCTTGGTGAGCGGCGGCGTCTGCGCCATTTCGATCTTCTCTATGGTCGTTTTGGTCCCGTTGGTGAAAGTCGAGAGGAGGGTAAAGTGCGGCTTTCAACGGGGCGGTATGCAGCCGCGAGCTTGTTCAAATGAGGTGGCTGAATCGGTATCTGAGCCGACCAGCAATAGTGGGAGGGTGCTATAAAGCCACTATTACCAAGAGCTAAATTAGTTCTTCTGCTCTGACGCCAGTTGTGGCTCGTAGCCGACTGCAGGATCACTCCATCTCAATGACCCCGGCTCATAGTCAATACGTTAGCCCCTTAATGTGTGTGTGCTCTCTAGCGCTCCTTGCATTGTCGGAAGGCAGCATGTTTGGTGTGTCAGACGACAAGCCTTGGTAAACCGAAGCGGACAAGCAACGGATGGCCTGTTTCCGAGGTGAACGAATGGGGTGCCACAGTCGGATCAGTGTGCTGGCAGTCTGATGTAATCTCTGACCTTGACTGCGCCATGCCGACCAGCTAAGCCATTCCGTTTGGTGCGTTGATCTAAATGTAGGCAAAAGTCTACCGTTTATGCGTTGCCGATTTCCGATATTAGCAGGTTGCCCGCATACGAAATGTGGCTACAGGACCAGCGGTATGCAGAAAAAAAAACTTCCAATGCTCCGGCATTACTAAGGGAAGTGTGATTACACTAGCACAGACAACACGAGCGCATGCTTGCGTCTAGTCTATCTGTAGTGACAACGTCAAGTGTCGCCGAATTCTGTGGGATTTACTGCGGGCTGTAGCAGGGCAAGTCACGCCGGAAATAGACAAGCGGATCCTTGGCAGGCACCCATCCTTCTACACGGTCGTGGCGCACCCGGCACTTCCGCACGCTAACATCACAACCCCTACTAAAACGCCCCGGCCCTACCGACCGATACGCTACGCCCAATCATCGGCCATGGGCTTTGGTAAGAAACCGAGAGCCGTCGAAACGAATACCGTGATTACGATGTGAAAGATGCCGATAGCCGTTCAGGCGGCCATGCTATTATTCCGTTGCTTGATACTTCGCAGTGGCTGGTGGGTACTTGATTAGCCATCTTTCACAGGATAGTCGATCGCAGCTTTCTTGTTGAAGTCCAGGGTCGCCATCTTGTTATTGTTACACAAGTCAACTTTTCCACTCACTCAATTCGACTTGATCATCTGCTTCCCTGGCTTCCGCCCGCTGACTCCCAATGTCTACCTACACCCGACACGACGCTCCCATACCGGCGAGTCCATACCGGTCGACTCCCGAGTCAAAGGGATTCAAGCGTGTGACCAAGATATGTTGCATTGGTGCGGGATATGTCGGTGGACCAACGTCGGCGGTCATGGCGACCAAGAACCCCGACATTCAAGTCACCGTTGTTGACTACGACACCAAACGCATTGCTGCATGGCAGTCTGAGGAGTTGCCCATTTACGAACCTGGGCTTATGGAGGTGGTAAAGCCAGCGCGCGATGGCATCCCCAACAAACGAGCGCCGAATCTCTTCTTCTCCACAGACGTCGACCGCGCCATCATCGAAGCTGAGCTTATCTTGCTGAGTGTGAATACCCCCACTAAGATGCTGGGTCAGGGAGCGGGGCATGCGAGTGAGCTGTGCTACCTAGAATCTGCCGTCCGGAAGATCGGCGCCGTCGCAAGGGATAATAAGATTATTGTCGAAAAGAGTACCGTACCATGCCGAGCAGCGGATACGCTTCGAGACGTCCTTCGCGCAACCAGCAGACCAGGAGTCGAGTTTGAGATACTTTCGAACCCAGAGTTTCTGGCAGAAGGCACTGCAATTACCAACCTCTCAAACCCCGATCGTGTGCTCATCGGCTCACTGAAGACTCCTTCTGGGTTGGCTGCTGCACGGGCACTTGCCGATATCTACTCTGCTTGGGTCGACGCGGACCGTATCATTACAATCAACTTGTTCAGCTCAGAACTGGCCAAACTCGCAGCAAATGCACTCCTCGCACAGCGCATCAGCAGTATCAACGCCATGAGCGCCATGTGTGAAGCGGTCGGAGCCGACATTGACGAACTCTCATTTGCCGTTGGACTTGACCAGCGCATCGGGCCCAAAATGCTCAAGGCATCCGTCGGGTTCGGTGGATCCTGCTTCCGCAAAGACATTTTATCCCTAGCATACATTGCCGAGTCGCTGAACCTGTTCGAAGTGGCCGCATACTGGAGATCTGTAGTCGACATAAACGAGTACCAAAAGGACCGATTTACCCGGCGCATAGTGCGCTGCCTGTACAACTCGCTTTCCAACAAGACGCTTGCGATCCTCGGCTTCGCGTACAAGAAAGACACGGGCGACACGCGCGAATCAGCCGCCATCTCCGTCGTCAACAACCTCCTCGCCGAAGGCGCAAACGTCAGGATCTACGACCCGCAGGTCAAGGAATCCCAGATCCGCCACGATATCGAATCAAGCAATCCGCACCCCCAGCAAACTAAAGACCGACTCACCGTGTGCTCGTCCACATATGACGCGTGTACCGACGCTGATGCTGTGGTCATTCTTACCGAGTGGGATGAGTTCAGCAACAAGCTAGCCCGACCAAACGGACACGTCCGCGGAGCCTCCGTGAACGGCGACGATGCTAACGCTGGGCACAAGGAGATATCGTGGAAGCGCGTTTCGCAGGTAATGCGACGGCCCATGTACGTCTTTGACGGACGAAACGTCGTCGACGCTGCGCCTCTAGAGGCCCTCGGCTTCCGCGTCGAGGGCATTGGCCGGTCGAGGGAGATTTACGCATGATTTTCTTCTCCATTTCTTTTTCCCATCATCAAGGCGTTTTTTGGGTTTTCGAATGGGATATCTGCATATACCAGGCATTTAATTGGAAGGGGTTTTCCATAGATAAGACGGGGTGAACGTCTTTAAGGCTATTAAGGCTTGAATTCATGCATGAGTAATTTGAACGTTGGAGTGTTTCGCTATCTTGGCTATCTTTTCGAATCCATATAACTAGTTGATTGCAACAAAGCAGATGTGTTGGAGGCTGAAGCTCAGGAGGGAGTTTCAAAAAGTGTGTCGCTTCACGACAAGCTACCCCACCTTCCCCCTCCCCCCCCCTTACAGTGCCCGTGCGCGCAACGAGCCAGTTCGCGCAACGAGCCACCTGAACATTATAACATTGAAATCGGCCCAACTTCATTGCGTCACAACTCCTCAACAACCATGCCAATTCGTGAAGCGATTGAATATTTAAACTCGCGACAACCTGGAGAACACTTCTCATACCGCGAAGTCGCAAAAATGTTTAATGTTGACCGAACGACGTTGTCACGGCGGCACAGAGGTGTTCAGGGCTCTCGTGACGCCCGCGCACAACAACAAGATGAAGACTCAGAAACTGGAGAGAATGGCGACAGCGATACCTGGACTCAGCTGCGAATTTTTTTTGACGCTGCTGTCGCTGACAAGGCCAAAGTTGAAGCCAAGCGGTTGTCGCGGAGCATACACTCGCTGCAGGTCAGCAACGAGCTACTTCACGCCCAAAACGAGGAGTTACGACGCGAACTCAGCCTCCCAAAGACGCGCTCAACCCAGCGGACAACACTGATAACACGAGACGGCGACGAGTGGCATAGCGGCGCTATTTTCATGAGTCCCAAGAAGCTCCGCACGCTGCGCGCGCGCAAAACCGCAGAACAAAACGAAGCCGAGCAGTCACGACTCCGGAAAACTCACGATAGAGAGCTCAAGGCAGTGGCAACAGCATACAAAAAGCAGCAGGCGGGGGAAGCAAAGGTGGCTCGACAATACGCCGCTGAGGAGCGTCGCGCGGCGAAGAAAGTGCGGGCTGAAGAATTGGCTGCGCAAAGGGCTCTCAAAAGGCAACAATGCGAAGCTGCAACCGCACAAAAATCTCACGATACACCTACAGTACCCAAGCGAAAAGCCTCACACAAAGCAGCTAAAATTCCAGCAAAGCGTCGTCGCGTTGTGGCTGCAGCAAGTCGTGTTGACGCTGGTCCGCCCGTAGCGTCTCCCGAGCCCAAAACAAGCCTGCGCGGGCGCAACCTTAAGACACCAGCGAGATTTAAGTAGAAAGAAAGCTTTAAATACATCAATACAACAATGCTTCAAAAAATCTCACGATGATTGCTTTTGTGGGTGGCTCTACAGTCTCATCTTTCTGGTCGTCTGATCTCGGTGGGGTGGCTCGTTGCGCGCACGGGCACTGTAGCGCGTCGCACCCGCGCTTCCCTCGCCTCAACTTCTTCTCTGCGTAACTACCTACCACCAAAAAGCCTTCCGCCCGTGTACGAATTCCACACCAAACGTGAACGCCCATGACGTCCTCCTACCATGCGTGACCATTCCGACCTGAGCGGGGTCCCTCTATCCCAGCCTATTTATCCTCCACACACTTCTCTTCCCCCCTAGCCCATGTGAACATACAGAACCGACCAGTCACCAGCGCTACAAAGCCCCCTTGTCTACCTACATAGCCACAAAAACGGCTCGTCGCGTGTTCGAGGCGGTGTTATTGCAATTGCGTAGTCTTACTCAGCCCCAGAAGCGTGTGCCCACAAGAAGCGAATCCTTTCACTTGATGCTCGGCCGAGAAGTTCGCGTTCACGCGTGCGCTATTGATAAGAGGTAGCGGGTTTTCCGGTATTTGCTGAGTTTGAGGGCTGTGTATTGGATCTACGTTGGCACATCAGGTTTACGGTGGGGAAGTGCGCTGGTGCCTTGGAGTGCGGAGTATGATGTTGTTTAACGCAACGTGTGTGAATGGTCTTTCGCCCCTAGAAAGCGTGGCTGGTAGTGGCTGTGTCGCACGCGTGTATGTGTATTGAGTTTGTCGAGATGGGGCCTTCGCGATGACGACTCCTTTTTGCAGCCTTTCAACAAACATAATTACTCTTCTGTTGCTAGATCCAAGCGCACCATGGAAATCTTTAAAGCAGCCGCGAATATCATCTCTGTGACCCATATTGCGCCAGAAGTCATCCAACGACTCAATTATCCTAGGGCAACATTTGAGGGGCTACCTCTGGCGCTCAACGCATTCCGCATCAAGCTTCCCACGCCAACCGACTGCTTGAAACTCAGCCAAGATGTAATAGAAGATGGCTGAATATCCGAGAAAGACCATTCAGCATCAAACCCTCTTCTTGAAGATCTTAAGCCGTAAATCCGTGTTTTAAAAAATATTAAAACGAAAAGGCGACCAAGCCCTGGCTTGAACGGTGCGAGAGATTTAAAAGCTGGGACTAGGGTAGTTTCCGGTACGATAGCAAGGTGGAACATGGTGGTCAGAGGTTGCAGATCCACAATTACTCTAGAGGTGAGGAAAAGAACTGCAATCAACAAGGTTCCCGCCATCCAGCGATGTTACTGTTCGCTTTAACGGGTCGTACGGCCTGTCGAACGAAGAGTACGGATAGGTGCACAATGATACCGTTGGTATGAGCTGCTAGCGTTCTGAATCGACGATTGGCATCTACGTCTAGGTTCTAGTAGACTCGACATTTAGCGTTTAAAAATCAAAGTGTAACATCTCTTCCTCTACAACCCGTACCGCGCAAGCCAAGCCGTCATGAATCTATGCACCAACTATCAAACCCGCATTCTTGCATTGCATAGCGACAATCTCTCTCACTACCCTTCTCTTGTACCGGCACTAATTCCTTTAAATCAAGGGTCTAACAGACTTGTCACGACACCAACATATCCAAGAACAACTCTCCGTGTTGTGCGAAACGGGTGCGTCGTCGGGAAGATTCTAAACTCAAGCTTGCATTGTATATTCTGTGCATAGCCCAGCCGGATAAATCATCCCAGGCCGTGAGAACCTGCAACTGGACCAATTCCGCTTCACTGAGCTTACACGGATGACGTAGTCGGCAATCAGGGTTAGCGGTTGTGTTTGCTGTGCCGCAATACCTCCAGATTCTACCGCCCAATGCTTCGCCGAAGAATGCGCTTGCTTCATTACTACTTCTACCAGGACCGTTGCGGCTTTTCGCGAGACTCTCAGCACCGTTCTGATCATCAGGAAACATCTTGTCTAACAATCAAATCATACTGCCATGTACGCAGCACCAGTTGCGGTATTGCTAACCTCGACATACGCAAGCCTCTCGCACGCACATATCATACCTCCAAACTCGAATCCAAACGTATACCAGCCACTCAACGCTTATCCCCTCTTATCCTTCCTTACCGCCTGGAGCTCCCCTCCTCCTCCTCCTGCCATCTCACCACTATCCTCCTCTTCCTCCTCTTCCTCCTCTTCCTCCTCATCCGTCGATGTATCAAACGTACCCACCCTCCTCCATTCTCCTTTCTCTCTTACCCCCCACCCACCCACCCGCACGCTAACACATCGTCCCATGAAACCCAGTTCGACGACATACCCACCCCACACGGCAGCGCAGAAATCGCAACATACAAGAACCTGCTCTTCTCAGGCTTCAGCGTCGTCAACGAATCTTCCAGCAACGCTCTCTCCGACGATGACGATGATGATAACAGGGATGCAGATTGTGCGACGTCGTGGCCAAATACGTTATTCAGCCCTTCATCCCCCAATGGCCAGCGTCCATGGATAAAAATCGCCCCTTCTTCTTCTTCCTCCTCCTCCAACGGGGCCACCAGCTCCTCATCAGATAAGCTCGTCTTCGATCTCGTATCGCTATCCATAAAACCACGCCTGAAGCGCTCCTCGGACCCCGTGATCGTGCGATACACGTTGTGGCAAGTGCGCGGGAGCGGGATTGAAGCCATAGTTCTGGATCAGGTATTTCATGCCGTGGGACACCACGGAGTTGCGCGTGTTGAATTTGAAAAGCATGGGTTTTACATCACGAACCTGAGTGCTATTGAGATTGATGTGTTGGCAGATGAAGGGTGGGTGGACTATGCGTTTTGTTTGGATGATTTGGGGGTTAGGATTCATGGGTTGACTGGCTGACTGACTGACGGTGAGAGAGGTCTGGGTAGGAAAAGGTGTTGTTGTGGTTTTGTATTGTGGAAGCTCAAAGAGACTGTTTTATATCGCACTTGGAAAATCACTCCTTCTCCTTCTCCTTCCCCTTGTCATACGCATCCACCAACGGTGCCTCTGGTATCTCGACACCTTCAATACTCCACTTCATCCCAGGGTAAGAATCGCTAAGCACACTGATGTCCACCTTCTTGCCCTGCGCTTCCGGTGGCAGCGACACCTTGGTCGAAGCCTGTAGCTTGGACCGCGCCGCACCTTGTCCTGCTTGCCCACTACGTCCGCCTCGATTTTTAGCACCGTTCCGGCTTGGATCGGGCCAATTGATGCGCTTGAGGGCGATGGTCTCGTCTGTGCTGGAGTACGAGACGATGGCGAAGAAGCCCTCGGTTTGCGGCTTGGGGTAGCGTGGCGCAAAGATGCGGACGCCACCTTGTTGCATGCGCGCGGGGTTTTGACGCGTGACTTTGAAGTCGAGGGCGAGTGCGTTGACGTTGCCGAGATCAAGGTGTAAGATGGGCAGGCGAGAGATGGGCTCCATGAAGCGCTTTAATCCGCTATGAGGAACGCCAGCAAACTTTCCTGCACGTTCGAGTACAGGCGCAGACGAAGAGGTTGCTTCAATCAAAGTCTTTGGGTTGGCTTTGGGATGCTCGAGCCGTTTCTTCTCTTGGTCGACTTCGACGCCTGCGAAGATTGATAGTGGGCCGTCGGTAGGCCAGCGCGCAGACTTGATGGCTTGCAAGATCGAAATCATGGTCTCGCAGGAAGAGAGGTAACCGAGCTCCGTGAGTACATCAATCGTTGCTTGTACAATACGAATACTCTGGTCCAACACGCTGTTTTGATCACCCACGTAATCCGAAATGGGCAAGTCAATGCGCGAGAAGTGCGATTGCAGGAGTAGGAAAGACTTGACGTGTGGGTCCCACATTGGCAGACCAAAGTCATCGGCGGAGATTGGCAGAGCTTTTGAGAGCTCAGCATTGATAAGATCTTCGTTATGTCGGACAGGGAGCTCGTCGTATTCGGTGGCATGCGAAATCCAAGCTAGAGCCTCTGAAAAGGTGGCGTTGCGTTTGACGTGTTGGACGAGATAGCGAATGGTCTTATGACTGAGGTAGTAGTAACTCATAATCTTTCCGAGCGGGGTGGGATCGACTTCACCCGTTGGCTCGACAGCAGCGCATGACGATTCGTCTAATTCTCGTAGCGAAGTCTCTACCAGCTCAATCATGTAGTCGTTGGCCATGGACTGTGCGGCTATGGTGTTATGCTCTTCTGCTGAGATCTCGAGGCCATAGAAAGATGGGTTCTTGTGCAAGCGACGGAAGAAGAAGGTCCAGGTCAGGTAGTCCAAGGCGTCTTGCTTCGTGGCGATCGTCCCGGCCGAGATTTCGGCACCCAAATGATTGTCCAAAACCTTGTGGAGCGATGACTCAACAGGAAAACCCGTGTGCAGGAAATGCTTGTAGAATTCTTTCTTTGCGTCTTGCGTGAAGATGCGCGCAATACCAGAATCGTCGAATTGAGGGCGCCCAGCACGACCCAGCATCTGCAAGACGTCGGTTAAGTCCATGTCTTTGTATCCTTCAGTTTTTGCGTCGAAAAATTGTGTTCCCTTGACGACGACAAGGTGAGCCGGTAAGTTTACGCCCCAAGCAAGTGTACTTGTAGCGACTAGAATTTGGATCTTGTTGTTGGCAAATAGCTCTTCGGACAGTGATCGGTCTGATTCGACGAGACCGGCATGGTGCAGACCGATACCAAAGCTTAATGCTTCTCTCAATGAATCGTCTTTGACGCGGTCCAAATTCAGCGCCAGGTCATCTTCAGACATGTGCAGAAAACGTCGCGGGTTGTCTTCCATACCACAGAAGTTGATGAGATCACGAGCAGTCAGGCGGGTCTGTCTTCGCGAAGCCACGAAAACAATGACCGGCTTTTCTGGTGAATGGGCCTTGATCGCAAGGAATGTAGGCCGGTTCATGGATTGCATGAGCGGACAAAAGCCTCGTTGTTCGGGGAAGCCATCAATGAAGATCTCTAACGGGACTGGACGGACGGAGTGTCGGAAATTGAACAGCCCTTCCTTGACACCAAGCCAATTACCGAGATCTGCTGCATTGGCGCATGCAGTCGACATACCGAGCAGTCGGATGGAGCCGTCCTTCTTTTGCGAAGCAATGTAGTTCATGCGCGACACGATGATCTCTAGAATCGGACCGCGATCACCGCCCAGCAGATGAATCTCGTCGATGATGACCAAGCTGACCTGACGAACATAGCCACGAGTCTGCCAGCTACGACTGATACCGTCCCACTTCTCAGGTGTCGTGATAATAATGTCAGCATCGCGAATAGTCCGCGTGTCGGGTGTGTTGTCACCAGTCAACTCAACGAGCTTCAGACCCATTGGTCCCGTGAGGCGCTTGCCCCAGTCTTGTACTCGCTCGCGGACAAGCGCTTTCATTGGGGCGATGTAAACAACCTTTGAGCCTGGTTTCTCACGGAAGGCCCACCACATTGCAAGCTCGGCCGCAACAGTCTTTCCACTGCCCGTGGGCGATCCAAGTAACACATTGGCGGGCGTGTGATAGAGGCAGTGGAAGATCTGCGACTGCATAGGGTTGAAGTACTGGAAGCGCTGAGCATAGACCTCCTCAAGAAGAGGATTTTTCAATGCAGCTATCGGGAGGGGTTGTAGGTTCAAGAGGTCTGTGTAGACGCTCTCAGTGTCGGGCCGGATGAGGTGTTGGAACGAAATGGGATGGACAGTCTCCGCACCCAACCATCGATCGGACACGGCGCGAACGTAGACTTGAGTCGGTAGAGGATCAGAAAGAGGAATTGTGAAGTTGAGCTCGTGATCGTCGTAGAGCTTTCTTCGCGAAAGTATGAAGAACTCGTGATGGAAGATCTCAGATGTTTCAGAATTCTCGACCCAGATCCAGAAAGATTCAGAATTACCATGATGGCGATCGTTCCACACAAAATCAGGGGTGAGGAATAGCTGAATTCTAAGCACGTCTCTGTTCAGTGGAGCAATCTCAGACTCAATGCTCAGTGTGGGAAAGTTGTTCATCAGCTTGGAAATAACACCTCCCATCTTCTTGTTATGCACCATGTCTCCAATCTCAGCTGCATCCATGTCCCTCAGCATCTGTATTGAAGGGTTCTTGTGGTCGAGAGCTCGCAAGACTGGTTGCGGGAGTTCATACTGGTGCAACGGATGTTGAAAAGACCAACACCGGTGTTCGATCGACTGGCAAAGACTAAGAAGCACCAAGCATTGGTAGCCCCAGCGCCTATTAAGCGCTATCATGAACAATGCACGCGCAATACGTGCGGCGTTTTGAGTCACGTAGTTGGTATCGGAGACAAGCGTGAAGTCCTCCAGTCGTGCTCTCGAGATGTGTGCCTGAAGTAGGTAGTTTGTTTTGCCATGCGACGTAGCGTACCCGTCTTTGACCTCCGTGATGACATGACCTTCTTCCTTGAGTGCTGATAGTTCCTTTTCTTCGCTTTCTCGTGATTGCACCTGGTCAAACTCGCCACTCATACTGACCATGGCTAGAGCGTCCGCATCCGAGCTGCGAGGTCGCATCATGGTGTTGAATATCTCGATACTTGACTGTTGCACGTAGTACTGGCTGGCAATTCGTCCGACGTCTTTGGCTCGCAGATCCTCGGTAGTCTCGTTGAAGACGATCATTTGACTTCTCTGTAAAGTTCGCGCGGCGTCGATGATGAGCTTGCGTCGTCTTCCGACCAGCTGAGGATCATCCCGTATCTCTGACCACTCGATACCGTACATGAGTGGGCTCTTTTGCATCCTCACAAACAGATACGAATAACCGAGCCAAGTGACGGCTTCCGAAACCGTCGTGACGGTACCCAAGGAGATCTCGGCATTAAGGTTATCGATAAGCTTGGCAGAGAATCTTGACTCTATCGGCTGTTGCTCGGTCACGGCACGCATATAATGATCGAGCCTGTCGTGCGTGGTACAGATGAAGCCGATACCGCTGTCTTGGAACTGGGGTCGACCGGCACGACCGAAGATTTGAAGAACATCGAGAATACCAAGATCAGTAAATTTACCCTCTTGTGCATTGTAAACTTGAGTTCCTTTGATAAGAACCGCCGCGGCGGGTAAATTGACTCCCCAGGCAAGTGTCGCTGTACAGCAGAGGACCTTGAGAACACCTTCTGCAAAAAGGCGTTCAATCAAGTTCCTGTCAGAGCGAGGCATACCGGCATGATGAGTGCCCATTCCTTTTCCTAGGAGCTCCCGCAGCTCTCGGCCTTTTGACTGTTTCATGTCACGGACGGCATTTTCATACCGTGGATGATCCTGTGGGTCGAAGAGGTCGGTGCATTGCTCATCCATTGCCATTTCGTATAACCGTCTGGCAGTCTTGACAGTGTCTTTTCGGGAATGCACAAAGACCATGATTTGGTGGCCAAGCTTCAGCATCTCAACAACTTTGTCAAATGCAACCTTTTCCACATTCTCGCGGGACCTGGCCGTACCCGGCTTACCCTTGGCTCCGATGAAGTGTTGCTCCAGTGGAACCGGGCGGAATGAGGCGTCAAAGTAGAACAGTCCAGCCATCTTGTTTACGTGGAGGAAATCGGCTACGTCGACATAGTTGGGTAGTGTAGCTGAGAGACCCACAATTCGAATGAGGGATTGTGTACTCTCAACTTGCCGCTGAGTGCGCGCCACCAAACTCTCCAGTACAGCACCACGCTCGTCATGCAGCATGTGGACTTCATCGATGATGAGGAGTCGAACTTTTTGAACCAGCTCGGTGTCTCCAGTACTCTTTCTTGTAACGACATCCCATTTCTCAGGGGTGGTGACAATGATCTGTGTATCGAGAATCTCAGATTTGGTAAGGTGCATGTCACCAGTGAGTTCGCGAGCTTTGATGCCCAGCCATGCTAAGCGCTTCCCGAGCTTTTCAGTTACTTCGGCGGCGAGCGCTTTCATGGGAGCTACGTAAATGATCTTGAAGTCTTCTGTCATGACGGTGAAATCGGTAGCTTCGGGTTCATCGATGGGATTTGGTACGACGTTCTTGGCCACAGTGTTGAGGATGGTGAGCATGGCTGCGTCTGTTTTACCAGCACCAGTCGGGGCGCAGATTAGCATGTTCTCGCTCGTCTTGTATGCAACGGGGTATACCAGACTCTGCATGCGGTTGAGCGTCTTGTATCCTTTGAAGGTGCGTTTGCAAAGACCATCAAGTTCCTGAATCTCGAGAAGTTTGCGTCCAACGCCGATAGTACCTACAGGTACGGCCGGGATTTCATATTCCTCGTAAAGATTGTTGTCGTGATGCACCGTATTGGGAGGAAGAGCATACTTTTTTCCGTAAGCCGAGAGCTTGTTCCCGGCGTCGTGAGCTTTGTAGACATGAGGGTATTGAGGGCCAGTACGATCCATTGCAGGCGCTAGCGTCGCATTCTTGTGCTCCCAGTCTGCTCGACGCAATGCTTCTTCACGCTCGGCACGAGTCTGCAGACGACCTACGACACCATTTCCTTGGGCAGCAGCGGGCTCGTGCAGCGACCGCATAATGTCCTTTCGATGGGAAATGAGGTCGGCTACCAAGTCCAGCTCCCCATAACCCACGATGTCTGCAAGCATCATCTGCAGTTCTTCGTCGTTGCTGTCACTAGAGAGGATGGCTGATATCTGCTCCTGGAGTGCACCCGCGTCCAAGCCAGAACTGCTGTTCGCCACCTGGGAACATTTGTCTGCTAGCCATTGCTGGCTATAGGCATTGCCTGAACTCGCACCATGTTCGAAATGTTCGAGGTGATCGCTACTGTAATCCTCCTCATACTCATCGCTGATAATGTCCCAGATATCCTCACCACTGGCAGTACCAGAAAAGTCTTCGTCGTCGAAATTGATGTCGTCGCCGTAGGCTGGTGTTTTTTCAGCATCAGCAGGCAGGTTCAACTCTGCAATGGCCTTGCGCATAGCGTGGAGCTGCTCGAGCCATTGCGCCTGGGCGTCTTCGATGGCAGACGACATGGCTGCAGTCAGTATTCGATGGTTGTTGACGCGGTAGAGGAGAAGTGGTCGCCCCCAAACCAGGTTTGCTTGGCAGAGCCGATGATGATGGTGATCACTGGTCGGCCAGGCTTGCCCCGCCCCCGCGCAGTAGCGTGATGACATAATCAGAGTCGCCGCAGTCCCCTGTCGCGCCCGACACCCGACTTGAGACGAAGGCAGCCCTGCACCAGACCCATCACTCTCTCGCGCCTCACCCGAACAGGCGTCTTAATCTGCCCCTTCGCTCTGCGCCTGAAACCCTTAGTCATATTTTCGCTCCAGAACAAGCCGCCAAAATGAAAATCGTCTATATCGGCGTAAGTGGCCCTTCACCGCTGCCATGTAACTTGGTCGGCTTCCTAACCACACGACAGATCTGGAAGAATGACACCAAACCTGCAGTCGAGCTGGCGGGTGCGCTCGAACTGAGCTCGTACAACTACTTCACGCGCGGCACCGTCGAGCAGGGCATCAAATTTGCTGCCACCACCATCGCCGAAAGAACGCCCCGGAACAAGCAGATGGATGTGCTGGAGAAGGGTACGGCAGGCTGATAGGCGCAAAGGCTGTCCTATACTAATACAAGGCAGGATCCATGTTCCACGTCTACTCACACAACGACCCCGTATGCGGCTGCGTCGTCACCGACGAAGAATACCCTTCGCACGCCGGGCAAGCCATTGTTAGAAAGGTTGTCCAGGAGTTCGTCGCCAAGTACCCACGCACCGCCTACATGGACTTTGCCCAAGGCAATGCCAACCTATCTTTTCCCGAGCTCAACGAATACATCCAAAAGTACCAGAACCCAGAAAATGCCGACAGCACCATGAAGATCCAGAGAGAGCTCGACGAGACCAAGGTCGTACTTCACAACACCATTCAGAGCGTACTAGAGCGGGGGGAGAAGATTGACAACCTGGTCCAGAAGAGTGAAGGGCTCAGCGCGCAGAGCAAGATGTTTTACACTCAGGTGCGTTACTGGCACCACGACGTACCCGTGACAACTACACTAACATCATCCAGGCCAAGAAGCAAAACTCGTGCTGCACAGTCATGTGAAGATCGTTTTAGCTTTGACGAATTTCTTATACTACTCGGCGTTGATACCTGGGGTTCCATAGCAGAGACAAGCCATTCTACATATCCCTTTCCTACAAATGCGCCACCCTCTACAGTTGCACGCTCTGCTGACGTACTATGCACTGCCGCCTGACTACTTGCTCAGCCAATGACACTCTTGTCAATCTCTGGCTCAAATTGGCCTTTTTGACTGGCCACGTCTACATCCAAGTCATCGTCCTCTTCCCGATCCATGGGAGCTGCCAGGACTTCGCCTTCGTCTTCGTCAGATTCCGATGCCGTCGAATTCTGATCCGAGAAGTTTCCACTCTCCGCTTCATCTTGAACTGGCTCCAACATTGAACTCGGATGCGCTTGCGACAACGCCTCATCCTCATCCTCAATGTCGCCAATTTGGCGCGCAAAGGCCTCTAGGTTACTGCCGACAAGACTCCACCGCTTGTCCCAGCTGTCAAACCCCTCCTCGTTTCCATCAAGATGCTGCCCCTTCCACACCAGATAAATGTCAGTTGAACATAGCAACATGTTTTCCCAAATCTCTCTCCAGTCCTCTTGTATAGTGGTGAGCCATTTGTTCAGTGCCATGACCAGACGATCCTTGTAGATGTCATCCATAAGTCTTCGATAAGTGACATCCGGCAGCGCAGGATTCCGATCACACAACAACAGACGACACTGTCGAATATTATACTCCCAGTCGTTCTTGAAAGACGTCTCGGCCCAGCCCTTTTCATCAGGACAGCGATGTGGCGATTCAGGGTCATCCGATGTGACATGGCGAGCAAAAAGGCTGTTTGGTCGATTACGGGTATCTTGAGGTGTGTCGGGCGAGTAAGAGATCTGCTTCCTCTGCTCTGTTCGTTGTGGTATTGTAGGGACTGCCTCATCCATATCTGCTAGCCGCGCAGGAAACTGGACGTTCTCCTCGTACATCTTCATCGTCTCCGTCGCGCTCCGTTCTTTCGCCACCTCCATGTTTGCGACAGGGTGCTTGCGTTCCCACACAGCTTCCAGCCGCGCAAAATTCTTTAGGCTGTCGACTTCATTGATCAGATCCACTTTGCATTTATAATACGCCCGCTTCGCCGTCTGGAAGGCCACTCCTGTTGTACCAGCAGGCAGTGCCCGCCATGGTCCACCAACCTCGAGCCACCGCACCCACAGCTCAGCCAATAATTTGAGATGATCTTCAGGGTACATTTGTGACACCAAGGAGTGGTGTTGTCGTCATCGCCGTCTGTCACAAGGTGTCCGTAGACTTGCGCGCCCTGCTTCTCCCGCCATTCCAGAAAATCCGCGTACTCGAACGCGCTAGGCAACACTACGCTTTCATCGCTCAAAGCGCCCGTTTCGAAACTGGGATGGCGCCATTGCTTGTGGAGCTGTAGGTCGTAGGCGGGTCCATGGTGGTGATGTGAGATGACTGGGGGAAGGAGAAGGGGGATGAGGGGGATGAGGGGGATGAAGCGCAAAGAAAGCGCTTGCTTTGTTGGATTCAGAAACTGGATTGAACGCCGATCTACGAGAGTTTGTGCAAATATCGTATTGTGTTTGTTGAAACAGAGTAGACAAATAAGAAAAGTGGGAGTGAAGGCAAGTGAAGGATTGGAAAAGTACCTCTGAAATGCCGACATCGGGGCCACGGGTTGCGTTCGTCAGATACTGTGCGCACACTGACTGTCAGTCAAAAGCAGACAGACAACAGCCATAGGTCTAATCTGGAGGAGGGGGAGGGCGATGTCACGTGTAGAACGCCGATAAACCCAGCCTTTCATCGCAGTCTGTTACTTCATCGTCGATGACAACAGAGTGCAAAAAAGTATATATGTATAGGTTCCTGCGATTAACGTAAACTAAAATCCCACATGGACGATTACACAAAAGTACCACATTCCTTCACATACTTCATTCTCGCGATGTAACCTACGCCCGCCTCTTCGCATATTTCCCACCTCCCTACCGCTCACAAGCAACCTTCAAATCCCTATTAAACCCCTCCCACCCCTTTTTCGTCTTCTCCGCAAAACCAAACCACCGCGCGACCCCGCCCCCGCCCATCAAAAACGCCAACAACCCGCTGAAATCTTCGCGCTGCGTAAATAACGTGCCGCCGGGTACCTTTGCGCTAGGTGCGAAAATAAAGCTATGGGTGCCGGTGAAGACGATGGGCATGTGACCCGTCCATGCGAATGACGTGGGAGTGTTTGCCTGGGTGGAGAGGATTAGTAAAGGGAATAATAGTAAGTGTGAGGGCAAGGATGTAGTGGGTTAATAGCTCGAGAGGAAGTCCTTACTTCAATACCAGCAGTCATACTCGGGCCTGAGGCGAAGACTACGCGGATTTTTTGGCCGCGTTCGAGGGCGCCCAGGGGGGTTATCGAGGTGAAGAAGGCGGTGTGGTATTCGGCGAGGGAGGCGAAGTCGAGGAACTGGTGGTGGTGTAAGTGATTTTGTTTGGTTGGATTGGGGTGGTGGTGTAGTGTGTTACTTTTGCGCGTACGACTTCGGGTGAGGCGGCGATGTCGATGCTTGATGTTATGGACATGGTGGGTGTTGAGGAGATTGTAGTGGGTGAGCTTGACTGTGGAAGGGGATGAATTGAGTATGGATAGTGGACGAATGAGATAACAACTTTGATCTTTAATCTTGATAATGGGGAGAGCGGTTTTGGTAGTTTCTGATTTATCTTGAATCCGAGCCTTTATATGTATTCATGTCATCTCTCGAAGGCTGTGGAAGAAACGACGCTATACCCTCTGCGGCTCATTGTGCGGAAACGCAAACACGCCATTTCGATAAGATTATGCTGGCATCGTACCATCAAGCGCGCAAGTAATTGGGAAATTGCTCGGACTGGAGGAATGGAGATGCAATGTCAGATTCGGCGTAATGGCGCGAGTTGACACTAAGCCTATTGCGTCTCATTGGGCGAGACTAACTACAATGGCCTTAGTGAATTAACCACGGCCCAGGGTCGACATGTCAGGCTTTCCATCCCCACCTTCCTCTGCAGCCATCTCGTTCAATGTACTACATCCGTTTTATCTGCATGCGAATTGTTGGCACCCATGGTAAATGTAGCCGGCCGCTCAAAAGGATGCACGCCCTGCCGCAAACGCCGCATCAAATGCGGTAAGCTTCATTTGTCCGTCTATCGCAATGCTAGGTTGACATATCCAAGACGAGGCGCGGCCTATCTGCCAGCGATGCGCAAACTCTGGATTCGTTTGCGATGGCCCGAAATCCCTCGTGTTCATCGAAGGGAAGATTGTAAAGTCGCGGAGGTCACAGAAACCGACAAAAAGTACTCATAGTACGACCAATACGGGAGGATCGAGGCCAGCAACCCTATGGAGAAGACAAGACATCGAAGAATCCTTTTCATTGTCCCCTGCTCGTCAGTCATCCATCAACGACCCACGACCGAAGTTTAACGAATATGAAGTCTACGTTTGTTATCTGCGACTCCATTTGTATCCCAACGGCCCTATAGACATGGGACTGCAGGGACTCCAAGTCTCGGATCTTACCCCTAGTCGGTCGTCTGAGGGAGCGAAAAGAGTTCCACTCTTCAATCAAACCGCAATGAGTTACGCGACACTCTTGTTCGGCGCACATCATCATGAGAATCGGATACTCGCCGACGGCTACGATATGCATGGTGTAGCCCTTCGACAGCTAAATCAGGCCCTCAGTATACCTGGGTGCCATACCCGGGATGACGTTCTGGTCTCTGTTATTATCATGGCCATGCTAGAGCTTCACATGCCTAGTGGACCCAGAAACTGGCCCAAACACATGGCAGGATTGGAACGACTTCTTGAGTTGCGTGGCTCAGGTTCGCTAACCTACGCCTCGATTCGGACATTGGAATTGTACAAGGGCGTTCGGCACTTTGTTCTGATAGCGTCACTGCGAAACAGAACACCGTCCATCTTCGCGCGACCGAGATGGAAGGCTGTACTCAGGACAGCTCTATCTTTGGAAACCCCGGAAGAACAAGACTTACACGATGTGTTAGCAGACTGTTCCGTCTTGATTGCCGCAAGCGATGAATCAAATGGGATGAATGATGCTTGCGGTCGGACATGCTCAAGCCGAGTCCAAAAGATCATAGACAAAGCTCTGGAACTGAAAACGTTCCTGGAAACCTGGAAAAAGAGATGGGATGCCGACGAAGGCAACGCTCACTTTACAATGGATGACTTCGAGGCTTTGGAAGCAGGAGCTCCACCAGCGTTGTGGACAATATACAAGTTTCGCCTTGACTCCCTGGCACGCTTGTTCATGCTGTACAACACAGCGTTAATTTACGTCCTCCAAGTACTTGCAACATTTGCGCTCCGCTCTTCACATCAACGAGATGACGCAACGACCGCGCAGGTACAGAATGACGACAACCGCGCTTCCATCCGCGCTGCAGGACTCGAAATCGCTCGCTCCATTACCGACTATCTTCACCATAGACGTATGCGTGGAGAGACTGATTTCGTGTCACCAATTGTTCAGTGGGCCGTCATCACTGCGTGGCAGGCACTCGATGGGAATGAATCCGAGGAAGGGAGGTGGATGATGAAGTCGCTGGCTGGAAATACCAGCTATGCTGTTGCAATGGCTGCATGGCAGGTTTGACGGAATTCAGGACAGTAACTCTGATGTATTCGCTACGAAGTTGGGCAACGCCAGTACATCAGACAAAGGCATAACTTGGCACAGCAGCGGACCACCTGGAACTGTTCTTTGTTGCAACCTTCTAAAATACAGGATCGTCGGTCAGTGCATCGGCACGATATGCTCGTCTTCCCAAGGACATAGAGCCACATCATCGCTGGAAAAAGACACCGTCACGTCTTAGGGTATGGGCCGTTGTAATGTTCGCACTCCGTCCCCCACAAAGCATCGTCGACCATCTTTCCGTTCTCTACCTTCTGGTAGGAATGGGCGTAGTCAATGTCGTTGATGGGATTATTCAGGATACACTGAAAATAATGCTGAGTTCTCGGTCCACGATCGGTCTGGTCTTCGTTCTTACTCCACCGAGGTTCAACTTCTTGTCGTGGCAGTACGCTCCTGCTTCGTCTTTGCAGAAGTGGTTGGAGGCCTTGGGGCTGGGATTCGTGACCTGGTAGCAGTTGCAAGGCCATGCACTGGCAATGGTCAGTGTACTGTGTTTAAGCTTTGTATTGGGGACAGGGAGGAAGAGCAGACTTTTAGGCAAGGCACTTACAGCGAGATAATGGCGAGGGCTTTGGAAAAGCTTCATGATGGCTGCTAGGACTGTTCAGACACTAGTAGTCAACGGAGTCAGTGTTCCAGTGATTGCATGGTTTAACACAGTTAACACGTTGTGTATCTAGATGTCTCCTGCGTTCCCTGGTTGCAAGTCACATACCAGCCCTTAACCCCAGCAACAACGCCAACATCTACAACAACAAAATATCCCTACCTCCCGTTTTCCACAGCTTGCTTAGACCGCCCTACTAACAAATTCCCGCTTCTCCCCCCAAAACAGCCCCCAACAACATCATAGCCGGCGTCGAGGACCCCGAGAAAAACGCAAAAATCGACATCGCGCGATGGGTGTGGGATACCGCCTTTACATTTTCTCCACGAACGGGCTACGCCTTCCAATTCGGCGATCTGTTCAGTATCTATGGGATCCAAATGGCCTTCACGCGAGGCTTCATCTGCCTGGAACGAGTGTGGCACTCTTGGGCGACAGTCTCATGGCGCACTTCGGAACTTCCTTCGTATACAGGACGCTTGGGAGAGCTATCTAATTTTAACTTTGACGGTTCGCCTCCAGCACCTTTCAGAAAGCATCGCTGGCTTCTTGTTCGTCCAGTGCTAGATCGAGGGCCAGATCGATCTGTGACTCCGTCTCCCGCGTCCACACTCACTTTTGATGCATGGGGTCTAGCTGTTAGAAACTGGGCAGCAGCAGCACAGGCACATGGTGGTCGGAGTATCATGTGGTCAGAATTGCTTGCAAGATATCGTGCATATGCGGAGGGAAGCTGTAGTAGTGACGCAGGGCATTCCTAGATAATCATCATTCTGAGTAACCAATGTCATTGGCATATTTACCTCCTCATGCTTCCTCATAATCGCGCTTGTTTTGAGTTGAACGCGACCGTGTAAATCAAGTGTTGAAGACAATGTGGTATGAATTATCAAGATCACTGGTTAGAATAGCATAGCTATATTGGAAGTAGTAAAGGTTATCCATTGGTAATGACGTAAGGTTGTCTTATGAGTCTGACAACTATGCAGTGCGTATTACTGTAAATATTAATAAAACTGTTATTTATTAATAGCCGGTAAGGTTCCATCGATTCACTAGTGCGCGGACAGGAAACGGGGGTCATATAACCACAGGTACCAGAGTATGGAACCTTAGGAGCACGAATGCCATCGACCCAGTCAGTCGATGTAAATTTTAGTACCTTACCAGCAATACCCCTAGCAGGTCTGCGAGGGCATCTTGATAAAGCCCAGCTGAGAGCGGCACCATGTTGACTAGTTCAAGACGACCGGCTCGAAGCGCTGCGTCTTGCACACTTATGTACCTAGAGACAACGGCGAAGATGTTTGCGGCAAGCAGAGATGTCTAAAAGAGCGTCTTGGCGGGGGCCTGCGAAGGGAGAAAGCGATTTCGGGGAAACAAGCGCCAGTGCAGTAGATAGCGGGATGCTGTCGAGCTAAAGTGAGATTGGATATTCTAGAGCACCAGGGCAGCCAAGATGCTACCTAATGTAATGGTATACGATTGCACGACATCCATAGAAAGAAGGTGATAAGTACTGGAGATGGGTTACATTTTTATGGAAGACGCTTGCTAAATATCCCCTACAGCATTTGTCGCAGTATAGAATGCAGTGAAAACAAAAGTGCATTTTTATTGTGTTCTGCTGCTCGTGCGGACCTTAAGAAGGCCAGCAGCAGGGCCTGTTTACATGACGTTTCTATGATACAGCTGAGGTAAGAGGTGCTCGATAAGGGAGGAAGCTGCACCAGAACACCAGCACGTGATCTGCTTCTCCTCATAACCGCGACAGCATTCATAGTGCAGGGCCTTTATTTAGCACAAAAGCAGGCAAAAAATGACGCAGAGATGCAAGACACACAACGAGCACTAGCGAGCTCGGCAGCAAAGTGGCCAACTTTGGCCCTTCCGATATTCGCGCCTAGAAAACAAGGCCCGCCCACTACGTCTACAGCGGCGGGCAATGTATCCCTCTTCGTGCTGCGACGCAACCGAAGACGACCAGTCCTACCAGGTCTTGCGGTCCGTGGCGCCCCCTAAACAGCGAGTGCTAGTCTTAGTTATATTGTTGCACATGTATAGTGGAGCGGCTGATCTCACCGCTTGCTGCTCACTTGCGGATGCGGCGGAGGTTGTCTGAGAGAAAAAGTCGAGCACGTCCAAGGAAAACAACTCTAGATGATCGATACCAATGGAGTCGTCGTCTCTGCAGTAGCCTTGAAGTTGCATCATGATGATAAAGCCCAGTGCCTTGATATCTTGGCTCGACTTGTTAGGTTTGGGCACACAACCTTCTTCCGCCACTACACTATGATTTAGCTACCAGACCGGCGAGCGAGGGAACGCGATCCAAATTACCAGTCTTCACGATGGATCGATACATTGGAACAGGTCAAGAAGCCGTGCATCAATCCTTTGGCCTCAAGGTAAAACCATGCCGTTGAGAATCCACAGCCGTTAGCTTCACGTGAAAGGACTGTACCTAGACTTGACGTACCTGAGCGAGAATCGCCACCAGACGTACATTGTTGAGGAGATAGCTACCTGCAACGCTCAGGGGAGGGTTCTGCATAAACTCAAACACCACACCGCAAGTTCTTGTTGTATGGTACACCTTAACGGGCGTTATGATGTCTTTATAGCACAGCAAGAATATTGTAGTATTAGCAGAGTCTTATCAAAAGCAAGAAGCTTAGCTAGGTGGGGGAATCTTAAAAATATCTAGAGTGCTACACATTAATGCAACATGTTCTTGCAGTCGTTAAGAGTAGCTTAGTTAAGCAACTCTACTATGGCTAAATCAAGCTCGAGGAACGGAACGCCACGGCCGCAGCTACAGCAGCAAGTGCGACCGAATAACGTCCAAAGCTACTGGCCGCCCCTTCTACATTTTTTGTTAGTTATAAAAAGCAGTATTTGAGTTGCTTGGACATACGTGTAGTCTCGGGGAGGTCGCTAGACTGAGTTGTGTTTGGGGACGGGGTACTAGACGGTTCCGGAGTTGACGACGGCGACGTCTGGTTCATAATCTGGCAGTACGCTGTGATTGATGTGACAAGATCTTCCTCAAGCTTTTCAAGGACACACTGTCGAAAATAATCGGCTTGGTCGGCATCGACCTCGCAGTACTGCGTGCAGTTGTCTTGGACGCGCACCTTGACGCCGTCCTTGCAACACGAAGAGATGTCCATGACGTCGGGAGCGTAGTTGATCTGGCAAACATGGCCGGAGATACCAGTCACATTGCGCAGTGTGGGAGCGTTGTTCGGGAGGCAGCCCACGGATGAAGGCGTTGGGCCTGGGGCGAGAGAGCTAATAGAGAGAAACATTGAAGCTGGCGTGTTGCGGCAAGCAAGTAGAAGGTTGATGGTAGAATAGAAAATCGATGACAGAGCTGGTAGGTGAGCGCGAGAGAGAAATTTGAACGTTCAGCCCGCTTATAGGCAGATTGCGTCGCGGCGTAGTATTGAGTGCGCGAAGCTCTCGCTGGGCCGAGCGTTCCGTATCACAAAAAGAGAGGCAATCAGGGCATCATCATAATACCTTGTCGTAATTACGACTAGTGTCTCAGTGTCACCTACGTTGTACCTGGAGTCGGTAGTCGGCATGTTCGCGTGTCTGATTCGGACGTGTGCTATCGCAAGTGGCGGGCGGGACACCGGGAGCAGCCTAACCCCAACAATGCGAAGCGCGGGTGCATGCGGGACAGCAGGAGCGGATTACCACCAAGAACGCTAGGCGCAGAGAGCAACACCACCACTCATGTCATCTAGCACTAGGGGATGGCCGCCTTTCGAGGTCCAAACCAATTGGTATGCCTAGATCTTAGGTGTGGTGCACCTAATGTAAACCGCCTACGTTAGACATTCTAAGCGATGTAACTTTGTGTCAGAACTCGCATTGTTGAATCGATCGCACATAAGCACCAAGGGGCCGATACATAGTCGAAGTGTAGATATGTCCTCTTAGCGTTCAACGGAATCGTGTCCGGCATCGTTACTTCCGTGTAGGGTGCTCGTAGTTTGTTCGGGTATTGCGTGCAGGAAGAACTGAAGGATTGAACTGAGGTTGTATTGTGTGAGGCTACAAACAGTATATGTAGGTAGGTAACAGCAAACAGTGCTAGTCCTAAATAGGCATAGCGCCCTTACCAAAGGTGAGTTGCGACTACAGAACAGAGCAGCAGAGACCCCAAACCGTGACATAGTTGCTATTGCTTGTAGAAAGTACGTTCATCGAAGCGCGAGGCTGAACGTCAGATATCTAAATAAGCCATGAAGAATTCGACATAAAGAAGTTATCTTTTACACAAGCTTTAAAAGCCTTAAAAGCCTTCTCAATCCCTATCTTGTGTCCCCTCAATTTCGTTCATTGTAACTCCACCAAAATTTTGTCTTCTCTGGCGAGTCTGGTGTTCTTTGGCGCCGTTTCTGCCATTCCTGCCGGCTCGAAAGCTTTCATATCACGTCAAAGCTCGGATTATTTATACACGTGCCGAGATGCAGGCTGCACTGACTGCCCGATGTATTTTTCAAGCGGTGGGTGAGTAATTACCCGTTCTTGTTGTTTTATTTCTACGTCACTGAATCAGACGCCTTTCACAGGGTTGGCCAGATTGCCCTTACTACTCAGGAACCCAGCTCACACATAACGATTTTCACCCAGATCCGAATGGAATGGTTTGAATTTGGATTGATGTGCCGGCTCAGGATCAGAGCTGCAGGACCCTTATTCGTACGCCTGTCCGGCCCAACGATTTCAATTGCGGTGGCAATGTCTTTATTGCAGAAGGCGCGTCTTGCTCACCAATCGTTATCGAAGACACCTTTATAGCTTCATTCTGTTGCGGCCGAGATGATTGCACTAATGCTGGAGCCCCTTGGAAGCGTGATCAGAGTAAGCCTCGAGGCTTCAACATAGCTGCTGGGTCCGGTGACCTTCTGACTTTGTACGATCATGACCGCAACATGATTCCACCAAAGATTGCTTCGAAAATTCAGGGCTGGGAGCCGGAGCCGGAGCCAGAGCCAGAGCCAGAGCCAGAGCCAGAAGTCTCTCCGGCCGTTTCACGTCGCGAGCCCAACCGCCTCACCAAGCGAGACTGTGATGGATTCGATGTCACCAACGGCTCTTTTACCACTGGAGGCCAGCAGTATATCATCTCAAACATGGTGACATGCTTCCCGACCGCTGAATGCTCTGCTACCATTGCCAAGGAAGTTACAGAAACAACTTCCTTCATTACTGGAGTCTCTGTCAGCGACCCATCGGGTATTGTGTCCGCCAGCATTGGCTTTGAATACGAAAAGTCGGTCTCGCAGACCTTTGAAGGCTCCCGGAAATTCGGTCCCGGTGAGCGAGGTTATGCCACCTTCATTCTATGGATTACGTAAGTTGTTTACCATGCAATCTAGCTATCGGCATTGACACAGTTGCAGTCGTGTCGAAGGCTACTTCACAGGTGATTACGACGATAAGGGAACGACGACCCAGATCTTTAGCAGAGAATACAGTAGGGAAAGTCAGATTTCTAGCGAGAGGAGGCTTGTAATTATCAGCGGCTAGAGATGGATTACAGATACTATGCAGACTTCGACAAAATCCCATGGTGAAGGTTTAGTCGTTAAGAACTAGTTGTCAACACTCGTTAATTAGTATAGATTCTAAAGCGAATACATCCATTTTAGGGCATCTGTGATCTTACCACGAGTTCTTAGACGTAAGAAGAAAGCGATTAGTCTTACCTATGCTGCAATTTATCATGCACACAAAAGAGTCCTGGTGATGATACAGTATGATCGTAACGCTTTCGGTCGCGGAGGACACGTTGGCACAAACCGATGATCCCATACTGGATGACCTCTGAAGTCGTGCTGTAATCTCGCGATACGACTCTTATTCGAGAATGAGTACCTGAGATGGTTTCCATGGCCTGTTCACTAAGTTCTCGGATATGGTAGTTTAATCGCTTGCTATGCCGAGTTCGCGAAGCCCGCAGGATAATATAGAGGAACTATAGATGCATACTCTCTTGTAAGCGATTTATCCCGAGCAATATTTTCTGTTCAATGCGTTGTGAAACATAGTGTCGCTAATACTGCGCCTAGGTAGCACAGTATAGTATCAGAGCCTACGAAGGTATCTCCAAATAGTTGATGTAGATTAAAGCTTACTTTACTTTTCGAAGGTAAATTATGGACTTATATACTAAAGTGTAATAGTTTTTCAGTAATAAGATTTAACTTAATAGATATAACAATATGCCTATTCTATAGCCTAGAATCTAGTAAGATAGAATGGGTGCTTTATTGTATCTTCTTACTATACGCTCCTTGAGAAAGAAAATCTGTCATGCACTTTTTTTTTACAAACACTGTTTGCTACTAACCGTATACTTTACTTCTCATTTACTGACAACTCATACAGACTTAACCCCTTTTTCCTTTACTCTTTCTCAACTTTCTCCGCGCGGCCTAACTACACTCGCACCACTACCCTAAACCCCCCGTCCAACCTATCTCTCCTCTCCTCCCTTAACCCGAATCGTAATCTCCATCCCATCAACTGGCTTCGCAGTAACCTTGTGCGTACTAAACATGATCCCCTTCGTCCTCGCCCTCCCCCCTTCCTCAATCCTCACTTTTTCATCCTCCAAATCCAACTCCCCCAACCCCATTTTCACAAACTCAAACCGCCTCACCACGCATATCAGCACGATCTTAGCCTCCAAATTCGCAAGTTCAGATCCCGTGCAGCGCCGTGGACCACGCTCATACGGGCGAAAACTACTCTCAGGGATACCTTTCGCGGCCTCGCCGAGCCAGCGCTCAGGACAGAAGGCGTCGCGCGTGGACCCGAAGATCTTGGGATGCCTCTGGATAGTGTAGGCGCGCGGTGTCACGCACAAGCCGTCTATACACAGGATCTCGCCGTCGGGGAGGCTGAGCTGCGTATTCGATGCCGGAGGGGCGAGACGCGCAGTTGTGCCTGGGGGGTGGAGACGCAGAGTTTCCTTGATAACGGCATCAGTGTAAGGGAGTTTGTTTAACAAGGCACCTGCGTCTGGTCCGCGAAGCGCTTTTACAACGGCGGACGGTTGTGGGTTTGGCCCGAAGACGGCGTCGAGCTCAGCGGCCAGAGCGGCTGCGGCGTGCGGGTAGATATGCAGGTTGTAAACCGCCCATTGGAGGAGTATGGACGTTGTGTCGTGGCCTGCGAAGAGGAAACCGCGCAGTGTATCGCTTGTTTGCTGGAGGATTTCGGGGGTTAACTTGGCGACGCCGCCTAGACTGAGCGTTGCTACGCTTTTGTTCTTGGATTTCGGGTCTGTGGTGCCGGATAGCAATGCTTTGTGCTGTTTCCTGATCTCGGCTTTGAGAATGCCGTCGAGGTGTTTGTTTTTGGAACGGATTTCCCGCTCGTTGGAGCTGAAGTAATCGCGCCAGCTTGTGCCGCCAAAGGGCCGCTTGTTGAAGGCTGAGGAGAGGGCGCGGTAGGTGAGTAGGACTTCGGATTGCCTTCCGGGGATCTGCGCGTTGAGGTTCATGTCGAATGTTACGATGCCGATGATGTCGAAGACGAGGTTGGTGGTGTATGTGTCCAGCCGGAAGGTTTCGCCTGTCGCGGCTTTTTGTTCCATGAGGGAGATGAAGATCTCGGTTTTATCGAGGATCACGTCGACAAGACCGAGGAGATGGCTGGGTTGGAAGCCGGGTCGTATTCGTTTGTATAGGGCGGTCCATTCGTCTCCCTAGGGTTACTGGTTAGCTTCTTTGTCTTCGACGTAGCTAGTAGTGTTGTCAATATTCGACTTACATCCGTGGTAACCAAAGACCTTGCACCGACCAGAGGAGCCAACTGCTGGATAGAAGGATGCTTAGGCATACTTGTCCTAAACGCCTTATTTGGCTTCGTAACCTGCTCCGCAACATCATTGTCCAAGATGAACAAGACGGGAAACTTCTCAATTGGACGGAAGTCAACAAGGAGAACAGGGGGGAATCCAAGCCTTTCGACTTCTTCGTATAACATCTCGTCGAATTGACGCCGAGGGTCTCCTTGACTTGCGATTCTCTCGATCCATGGCCAGTGTCCGCGAACAGGATCTGCTGGCTCGGGTTGCGGGAAGTGCGAATAGTCTTTGAGATCCAGGGGCTTGGCTCTCGACTTTCGCATGTAGTAGGCTATGGCAAGCGGGATTGCTGCGAGTACCAGTAGTTTCAATCTGAACAACTCACCAAGCTTCTCCATACTAAGCGTCGAAAGAAGATCCCACAGCGCCATCTCTATTGCGAGAAGAGTGTCGTACTGGCTCGAAGCTACTGCCAGAAATTTGCGAGACAACCCGTCATGTAAGATGTGACAATCATTTTTGAGACCCCGCCGGTCTTATCGCGGTCAGCCATCACATTACTGATGCTTATGCATTTACCTTGTCGATGGTGAAGTGATCTCGGGAAGATTTCGGGCTTGGCGTTTGTACTGATAAGGCAGCTGATCATCAGATTAGATCGGATCAGATTAGATTAGACAAGAGTGATTCGCTGATCCTCCGTGTTCCCTGCACGCGAAGCAAGTCTCTGCGTCTTGGCATCACGGGCTATAAGACATGTTTGGCTAGTGCGAGCAAGGTGTAAACGCTTTACAGAACATGGACACATATTGTCGAATTGTGTTTAGTGGTAACGCCAATCTCTTGCCGAAGTAGTCTTTATCCTAGCATCGTGTTTCCACCCCCACGCGTGCTTTTACAACATCAGGTTCTTTCCGCCCCAAGCAACTTGCGTGTCAGACTCCGATCTCGCCACGAGCTTGTGGCCTGATATTGTTACATTCTTCCACGCCAAGCTGGCGCAATTGATTGTGCCTTTGAATTTGCGACAGTCATTACCCGAAAACACAATGTAGCCAAGGTCTGATTCATGCGCATCCGCTTCATCTTTTGCCGACGACGCTGTTTGCGATGAAGCAAGTGGTACGCCACTCCACCGAAACCAGAACTTGGGCGAGCGGAAACTGTTCTTCTCGAACGTGTCGAAGCGCGTTTTTGCTGGTGACTCTGGTTCGGTGTTGTCGCTGTCTTCATCTTCCTCTTCCTCTTGTTCGTCGCAGTCAGTCTCTTCTTCGTCTGATTCCATGTCCGCAATCGTCCTTCGCAGGCTGTCACGGCTTCCGGCCAAGATGACGGATGAATGCAGTACCCCTGGCAGAAAGAGCTGGCCAACAACGCCCTCGCCCGAGTCGGTCAGGCGGTAAAGCTCCATTGACGCATCTTGTTCCGCTCGAGGCTCGCCATTTGCATCAAGTGCCTTTTGCCATGAGGGACATTTGACAGAGTAACTGGCGAATGTTTTGCGGACGTCAAAGGCGCTCGTGTGCTTGGGTTTTCCACTGCGCCCTGTGCGGTTGTGTATGTGTCGGGACGAGAAGGCGGCTTCTTGCCAGTCATCCATGGTGGAAGATGATAGTGCCACTAGACAGCAAGGCTTTGGCTGAGGCTATTGCTGCTGGACTCGTCACGCTTGTCGTCGTGTGGTCGGTAGCCCAAGATGGACTGACGTCATAGACTAGTCAAAGTATGGTCGCGCAGTCTAGAATGGATCTTTGCTAGATGGCAGATGAGTCGACAATAGCAGGTATAGCCATCATGGCTGAGAGTTTAGAAAGGGCAACAATGAGTGGCGTGCGTCGTGGGGTTGCATTCTCATGCACACTCCGCACTTCCAGCACATTGCATGCTGTCACACTTGATTAACAAGGCTTTTCCAAATGCGCCGTACTCGTGACGACTTATCTTGGCTACGACGATCAAAATGTCGCTCCAAACACTTGTGCAAGTCGGGTGGTACAGGAGTTGCGAATGAACGGATGTGGGGCTCCACGTGAACAGGCGTTGCTAGCAGCGGTCGGGATTCTAAAGTCGCGCCCGCATTCCAATCATCTCCACCCTCACAATGCCACCCAAGGGCTCTCGAAAGTCTGCTGTTGCGACACCAAACAAAACACTTGTAATAGATAATGGCGCTTACACCATCAAGGCTGGTCTCATCCCAGCAGCCAGCGAGCCCACATACGACGACTGCAGCGTAATCCCCAATTGCATCGCGCGCAGTACCCGCGACAAGTGCACCTATGTCGGCGCCGAGCTCGACTCATGCAAGGACTTTGGTGAGCTGGCATTTCGCAGGCCCGTAGAAAAGGGCTTCATCGTCAACTGGGAGGCTGAGAAGGCCATCTGGGAGCATGAATTCATGAGCGAGGCCGCCGCGGAGGGGTTAAGGGTGGGTATGCGCCATGGCATCGCAAAAGTAGCGTTTGGCTGACGGCCATAGTGTGACCCAAAGGAAACGAATCTGCTCCTGACAGAGAAGCCAAATTGCCCGAAGGAACTCCAAAAGAACTGCGACGAAATTGTCTTTGAGCAGTTTGAATTCGCTGCCTACTACAGATGCGTGGGCGCGACGCTGAACGCCTACAACAGTCCTACGTCGTCTTCACTATCGTCACTACCGCAAGAATGTCTCCTCATTATCGATACCTCCTACTCCGACACGACCATCCTCCCCCTCTACAACGGCAAGCTCATACAATCCGCTGTGAGGCGGCTGACAGTCGGCGGGAAGCTTCTCACCAACTATCTCAAGGAGCTGTCTTCGCTGCGACACTACAACATGATGGAAGAGACGTATCTGCTGAACGAAATCAAAGAGGCGGTTTCGTATGTTGTACCATCGTCGCAGCAATTCGCTCAGGACTTAGAGCGGACGTGGAAAGGGCGGCTAGGGGCCAAAAGAGAGCTGGATTCCAGCATTGTAGTCGACTACGTGCTGCCAGACTACGAGAATGCGATACACGGGCATGCGCGGCCGCACGACGCCTCCAAGTCGCGGATGCGCAGAGGGCTGCAGCCGGTGCAGGGCCCGAGGGAGGATCTACTACCATTGGGGAACGAGCGCTTCACTGTGCCAGAGCTACTCTTCAACCCCTCAGACATTGGTATTCAAGAAACTGGTATACCTGGCGCAGTCATGGAATCGTTGAGCACACTGCCAGAAGCGTTGAAAGTCGGCTTACTGGCGAATGTGGTCGTCGTGGGTGGGAATTCACTCATCACGGGCTTCATAGAACGACTGGAGACGGAGCTACGAGCCCTGGTACCGATAGAGTATTTTTTTCATGTTGCCAAAGCAGAGGACCCGATTAAGCATACATGGCTGGGTGGAGCGCATTTCGCAGGCCAGCCGGACTTGATGAAGGATGTTCTTGTGACTAAGGCAGAATACGACGAGAGGGGCTCGACATGGCTGGTGAAGAAGTTTTCCTAAAATACCCAATGAAATAGTACATAACCAACATATTACACCCATTGAAGCTTGATATAGGATGCTGAAGAATACATAGAGGCGCTGTTCGGGGCTGCGGCGATGGTGATTGGCTAGTCTTCGGCGTCTTGGCATAGCCGTCAATTGCACGTCGAAGGGATTTCTGGTCGAGGCCGCAACCTCCGCAACTCGACCCCAATGCGCCGAATACCGCGCCCCTCGCGGGCAATTGACCCCTCGCAGGCCCTCTCCGCATCTATACGGCAAAGAATATCGCCATTCCCCTGCCGCTCCGCTCTGTCGCCCTGCCCACATGCCCGAAGCAGCGCCGCCGCCTTCTCTACAACCGCGCCCAACTCATTTCTCCTCCCTGGAAAGCAAGACAAGAAGAAGCATCAGCAGTTCGTGCGAAGATGGCAGAAGCGGCTCCTCGGTGACTCGGAGCCCATTGGCGCACACGTCGACCCATACGATCCCACCTCACCAGTCCGGATAGCGCCTGAAGACCAGGGCGAGTATGAGGAAGTGCTTGATGAGGACAAACCCACATTTCCCCAGTACAAACCATCAGAAAACATTAGCGGTCTTCAGCGCGTGGGCGGAGATGAGTGGCTGCGGCAAAAGGTCGAAAAGGACAGGGCAAAAGAATTCGAAAAGCTTACGCTACGGACCTACACCCCGCTGACCTTGGAAATGGCCGACGAAATCGAGGAGCTTACAGGGACGCCATACACACTCAAGGACGACAACCTCATGATGGCGCAGACGGTGCACGAGAAGACGAAGCGCCCATACACAGACTACAACTTTGGTCTCCACACAAAAGTCACCCGATCAAGCGAGCTGAAGAACCGCTTCACTCAGGCCATTGCCGAAGTGTACGCTCTGAGGCAGGCCGGTCTGGATATGGACTTTTCCAAATTTGCCAACCGTGGTATCTACGATGCGCCACGCTGGGTCAAGGACATCAAATTGGTCAAGAACGACAGCGGAGACCTTGCCCTCGCTTTCCCTGAGCACAAGAGCCTGCAGCAGCTGTTGGAGACTATGCAAGCCGCGCCGACGTGGGAGCCTGTGGAGGAATCAGAGGAGCTCCTTGTTGAAGAAGCCGAGGATCTGCTGGAGCCAGTGCTCCCAGAGGAGCAACTGCCGACCATGGACCCTGCAACACCAGAGTACAAACGCGCAGCTTTAGTCAAAGCGGACGCCGAGAGAAAGCCGTTTGACTTCATGTCGAATCGCCCTGTGCCTCGCAGCAAGCCTGTTCAAGAGCCGGCTGCGGAGGTGGTTGTCGAGGAATCGGTTGTAGAGGAGGTAGTTGTCCAAGAGCCCGCCCCAACCCCAGCTGCCAAGGAGATCCTTTTACCCGCAGCTAGTGTATCAAAGTTTTCTATCCTCGAAGACAGGGCACAGACCTTGGCCAGCGACTTTGCGGCTATCAAGAAGGCCGTTCAACAAGCTCGTACACGTGGAACTGCCATTATCTCTCCAGAGACGAAATGGCGGCAGATCCAAGTCACTGACATTGACCTCAAATTTGCTGTAGGTAATACTCGCGACCTCGTCTCAACAAGTTCTAACATCATCAGCTCTACAAGCGTCTCTATCAATTGACTGGCTGCCGCATTTCCGACCCAAATCTAACCTCGGCAAACACTCTCGGCGACCTGTACAGCTGCCTCTGCGCAGCTGCCAGGCCACAACCCACCAGCCTCTTCTCTGCCATCCATGTAGAAGGCCAGAAGGCGCGTGAAAAGGCAAAGCAACAAGCCGCGACCGCCGCAGAGACCAAGCGAAAGGCTGATCTTGGCGACTTGATCACTCTAGGTAACGTCGAACTCCGTCGCGTCAAGGCAACCAAGCCTGAGAAGCGCACCAAGATGGGTCTAGACAAGGTAGTCAACTATGCGCTGTGGGAGCGTGGTCTAGGAAACGGTATGCCATCAAGGGCAGCGAAGAAGGGAAAGAGAAAGGTGCGTGTCGTGGGTCTCGCTCAGAAACGACCCGAGTTTGCCAAACCGCTCAGCAGCAAGGGTGCTAGCTTCTTGGCCAAGAAGACACGTGAGTGGGACGATGAGCGTGCTAAGCTTGCGCGTGCGTCTATCGCGTAACAGGTCAATGTAGTCTCGATATTGTAAGCGCTTTGACCAATATGGCAAGTAGCGCTGTATACTATGTACTTTATGAAGAAAGTCCAAGAATGTTCGGATGAGTATGCACGCTATTCTGTAAGTGGAGTAAATGCATCTTTGACGTCGATTTTCCCATGAAAGGATTTCCCAAGTGCACTGCTAGTCTAGTCATGACGACCAGGGCTAAGCATCGCCTTTGAACATCTTGCAACGTCTAACGGAATCATACGTTTCTTACTAATCCATTATAAACACATCAAGCCTCCGCTACAGACTTTCTCGACTCGCCACGTCTCACATCCTGCCCAAACACTGCCCCAGCCAACGGCCGCTCATCCCCACTCGACAAGGACGCCGCATCACCGCCCCCGTGCGTTTGCGTCGCCAAAATATCAGTATGGAGTTCATAATCATCTTTGAGGCGGCGAAAGTCCTGGTTGCGTTTATTCCCCGTACCGCCAATAGTAACGAGATCAGTGTTGTGGGACCGGCCTCCTGCCCCTGTCGTCGACCCCTGGTTCCGGGTGCTGCTAAACTGCGACGACACGAGCAGCATGAGTGGTCGCAGCGTGGGCAGACAAGCGCTGATTATGCCAGAGGCGACTTCGACGACGCACCAGGTGCACGCTGTGGCTAGAGTGCCGGTTGTGTCGGCCATGTCAAAGGCCATGATAGTTGTGAAGCGGTATGTACTTGCGAAGAGGACGCTTCGAGTCTGCATTAGCTGTCGAAGTAAAAAGGAAGAGGGGAGGGGGATACTAACAAAGCACCTAACAAAAACATGAAAACCAGCGATGCGCGCTGTGCATTTGACACCTGCAGCTTCAACACCTGCGTCACGGGCATACACAGAATGGCCACATCCGTCAGGATATTCGGCACCGCGTTGCCGATAAACGAGGCTTTGAGGTTGATACACGTGCCGGCGACGGCGGGGCCCAACCACGCTTTCTCAATCGGCGTGCATTGGAAGATGCTCACGCCGTTGATGGCGATGACCCAGCCGATGGTTACGAAAGCGAGGATGGCGACGCCGAGGCGGAAGTTGGGCGTGGGGAAAATGCGCACGTACATGAGGAGGAGGGAGAGTTTTACGAGGCCGATGGCGGTACAGTAGATGCATTCGAAGGCTACGAGGAGCTATGGGTGGGGTGGGTGGGTTAGTCGCGTCGCTGGACGTAGTCTCGCGATTCGATTACCGAAGAAGTTGGGAAGAGAGAGAGAAGCTTACTTTTAGCACTAGGGTGACGTTATCTGGTGGTAGTGTAATTGCATGTCTTCCCAATCCCCAATGGATCACTAACCACAAGTTAGAGTCAGACAAGCACATCCATATAAGAAAATTCAACAGAACCTACTAGCATAATTTATCCCTCCAGCTGCAAAACAAACTGCCTGTACCATCGAATCACACCTATTAGCTACCCTTCGCAAACCATAAAGTGCAGGCTCATGTTGGGGAAATGGAACTACATACCAAGGAAACTACAATCATCCAATCATCCGCTCCATATGTCAGTCCGCGTTTGAACCGTGCCGCGAACCGCAGCGCTACAAAGATAAACGCGAGGACTAGTAGTGCTGTGGTGGTGTTGCGCAGTTTGGGCGCTGGATCGTGGGTGGATTGGTTTACCATGGCGCTTGACATTGCACTCGGGCGCTTCTTCTTCTTCTTCTTCCCCAAGCAAACGACGGATCCGCTGCCACGCGGAGGAAAATCGTGTAATAAAAGCGCAAGCCCAAAGCCCAACGAAACGTACAAGATGAAGGCAAAAACCTCCGACTGAAAAAAAAGACGTCAAAAAGGAGAAAGTAAATCAGCAAAAGACTTGGCTGGTGCGATTCGCATGTTCGCTCAAAGAGCAGGAGTAGGGAGGGGAACGCGTGCAGAAAAGCAACATTACGCAAGGATCGCTGTTTTGTGCCTGAGCCATAGTGGAGATGATTTGCAAAGGAAAAGGGACTCTCTTCGCGATTCATGTTGGCTTCTCTTGTTCGGCCCGTCTGGGAGGGTGATTTTCGCTCTTAGGAGGGGGAATGTATCCGTGCTTCCGCCTTGGTTTCTCTACCTCGGACGGGGGCTCTTGGAGTGGGGAGATTTTGGATAGATAGGTAGGTACAACGATTGCGTATCCAACATAGCCAGCATACGTAGTGATTCCTCTTACGGTATGTTTGGAAGTACGGATATTTTTATATCTTGGCGACGTGCGGTGGTGAGGTCTGACAAGTGTATAGATCTAGCTTGGATAGCGTGGTAGGTTGACTTGGGACATGCGAACTACCAAACGAAATCAAAATACATTCAAGTCCCCCCTTCCCCCTCTCCAAAACGGACGTCACGCCCTTAACGGCTAGAGTAGGTTACTGTTGTCGGCATGTCGTTTTTTCTTCGGGTCGGCCCTTTTATGTATCGAAGAGGCCTTGGCACTTTTCCCGACATGGATGTGCTGTATAAAGCTTTCAAGTTATTCGCCTGTACCAACTAGAAGAAACAATACGTTCACATAGAAGTAGGTAAAATCCAAATCGTAGGTCCGTGGCGAGGAACTGAATGGCTTACATCACTTGCAAAAATCCGACCAACAACCTGAAACCCGCGATAACCCCGGCTCCAACACGAGTGGGGTAGGAGACAGAATTACCCCGAAGAGCATCCGAAAGTCTCCAACAACCGTGCCTCAATGCCGCTTTTCGCGCAGCATTCGATGAAAACGAGGCGAGCCATCGCTGTCCAGATTCTGTGATACATACCGAACCACCCTTTTACCTTTCTCCAACAACCTTTTCCAATCCGTACACCCATAACGATACGTCGACGACCAATCTTCCTTGAAATAATGCCCAAGCCCACCATCGTCTTTGCCACAGGCGCATGGCATACAGCCGAATGCTACGACAGCACGCGTGCACAATTGCACCAGCGCGGCTGGGAAACAGAGGCCGTGTCATATCCATCTGTAGGCGCGGAGCCGCCGACAAAGGGACTTGCCGACGACGTCGCAGCGCTGCGATCATGCCTTGAACGCGTAGCCGACGCGGGCAAAGACATTGTGCTGGTTGTGCACTCGTACGGCGGACTCGTGGGACAGAACGCCGTCGAGGGTCTGGGAGCGGGACAGCGCGCTGCGGCGGGGAAAAAGGGCGGAGTGCTGATTTTTGTCTATCTTGCTGCTTTTGTGGCGCCAAAGGGAGCGAGTATCAAGGGCATGCTGGGGGGACAGTTTTTACCTTGGATGAATTTTGATGTGGGTCGTCATGCTCCCCTATCTGTTTCTTCTTCTCCGGGCTTATCTTGCCGGAATGGCGTAATGGAAGAGAGAAACGAGAATCTGACATGTACGTTACCGCAGGGTGAATACGCAACCGCTACTACACCGGAGACCGTCTTCTACCACGACCTTGACGCCACGGCACAACGCACCGCTATCGCGAACCTCAAACACCAATCCGCGCGCACCTTCTCCGACGAGGTCACGTATGAGCCGTGGCATGAGATCCCTTGCTTTTACTTCTTCTGCGAGCAGGATCAGGCGCTTGTGCTACCTGTGCAACAGCACATGGCCACGATGCTGGGCGACAATGTACCGTCGTTTACTTGCTCAGCTAGCCATTCGCCGTTTCTCAGCATGCCGGAGAAGGTTGTCGAGGGGCTGGAGTATGCGGCACGTGTCGGGTTGGAGAAAAAGTAGAAGCGTGGTCGTATCATTGATGGCTTTGGAATAGGTTGCGTGGCGTGTGACGTAGTGTTCGTGTCCGATGTGTATTTAGTGTACCGTGGCCGTACGGGTTACGACCAAGTTGAGATGGTGCTGGGTGCAGTCGCCAGAAATCTATTTTATGCTTTATCGCCAATATCACATCTTTTTCTGTCGGCTTGACATTAGGTAGGGATGAGTCTTTGATGGATATGAGTCGCGCGATCTGGCTTTCGCTGTCCTCGCTGGTGGCTATAGCCGAGGCAAGACTGCGTTTCGTCTCCCCACAGGCGGCTTTCGCCTCTCTAAATCGTACAACGCTCAGCCAGTCTTCGACTCCGGTATAGCTCAAGCCCCCGCCTGATCTGTATGATACACTATGGCTTGGACTACATCAATTCTGGTGAAGCACCCAGGTAGTGTCTCATGCCGTGTACAGGCGGTTGGGGTTCGGCCTCGACCTCGGAATTACGGCTTCATATCAGCAGTCGGAGGACGGCGATACGAAAGGGGACGACTGTGGGTACATTGCCTGATAAGCAATCCTAGCGAATGCAGGGCAGATGTGCCTCTAAACGAGGTGCACCAGGCAAACCAATGTCACCGGCAGTCAAGCTTTGCCCAGAAGGCTTGTCGAAGATAAGAGTGGAGCTATCAGAGCTTGCAGCTAAGCGGGATGGGGCAGCTCTCTTCTCGCACCGGCGTCGCAACGGCTTTTTTTCACGCCCATTACGCGGCGACAGCCGAGTGTGCGCGGTGGGTACAAAGAGCGAACGAGTTCGCTGGTAGGTCATAACTGCATGACACACTTCTTCTCCCTGCAATTACCCTCCCTAGCAATCCCATCATGTCGACTGAAAAAGGCCAGGACGCGTCCAGTGTATCAACCGACAATGGTGTCATTGTCAGCGATACACCCGTCGCTCGCGAAACCGGTTTGCTGGGTAGGCTACGTGCGTTTGAAGCCCGCTTAGACGCCAAGTTGGGTATCGAGTCGGAGGCCATCAACAGAAAATTGCCAGAGGATAAGGGTCATGTGCCGTGGCATCACCAGCTGAACATGTTCTTCCTGTGGGCTTCGGGGACCATGAACACGTCGTGCTTTGCCACGGGCATGTTGGGTCACGAGTTTGGCTTGAGTAAGAAGTTGTTTTCCCCCTAGCTCGGGTACACAACTAATTTTACTTCTCAGCGCTCCGCCAGTCCATTGTCATTACCATCTTCGCTTCCATCCTTGGTGGTGCCGCGACGGGCTTTGCGGCTACGTTTGGTGCGCCGACTGGTTTGCGACAGATTTCCGTCTCTCGGTATGCGTTTGGATGGTGGCCGAACAAGGTCATCGCCGCCCTCAATACCATTGTGCAGATTGGTTGGGCAGCTGTCGCATGCATCACTGGCGGACTGGCATTGACGGCTGTCGCCGACGGTCACATCTCTCTGGTTGTCGGCATCGTTATTCTCGCCGTTGTTGCCACGCTTATCTCCTTTGTGGGTCTGCGCGCCATTCTCATCTACGAGCGATATGCGTGGTTTCTCTTCTTCATCATTTTCATCATCTTCTTCGCCGAGACGGGAAAGTACACGGATAACAGCAACAAGACTGAGCTCAAGGGCGCCGATCTCAGCGGTCAGGTCTTGAGCCTGATTGCTATTGTCTATGGTAGCTCTGCGTCGTGGCAGACCATGGCTTCAGACTACTACGTACACTATCCCGTGAACGTCTCCCGCTGGAAGGTCTTTCTCATGACGACTTTTGGTATCGCTATCCCTACGTCAATCGGCATGATTGCTGGCTGCGTCGTCTCGTTCGGCATGAACAACCGCCCCGACTGGTCCGACGTGTACGAGAACCAAGGCCTCGGCTTCCTCATCCAAACGATGCTGTACCCCCGCGGCTTCGCAAAGTTGATCTTGACTCTGCTCGTTCTCTCTGGTATCAACGTCAACGTCATTTCCATTTACAGCGCTGCAATCTCCTGCCAGCAATTCTCGCGCCCGTTCGCACGCGTACCCCGCTTTATCTGGGTCCTGTTCTGCTTCGCTGCTATCCTCGGTCTCGCTATCGGCGGTCGCGAACAATTGAGCGTGTACCTGCAAAATTTCCTCAGTCTTCTCGGATATTGGTCGACGCAGTACTTCATCATTCTGTTTAGCGAGCACGTTATTTTCCGCCGCATGAACTTTGACAACTACGACCTCGACGCTTGGAACGACCCAAGTCGCTTGCCGCTGGGCATCGCTGCGGGTTTCGCATTCGCAATCGGCATAGCCGCGTGGCTAATGGGCATGGTGGAGACGTGGTATGTTGGACCGCTTGGGGGCCTCATAGGCCAGGATGGCGGAGACATTGCAAACGAGTTTACCTTTCTCGTTACCGGCATCGTGTACATACCCGCGCGCTTTATCGAGAAGAAGATGATCGGTAGGTAAGATGCGTCGCTATCACATTGTGGCGTAGAGAATTACACGACGCTTTCACAGTCTAGACTCTAAAAGCAAAAAGTCTCCTTGGTTTTTTCTTTGGTCGAATGTCGAAATGCGGGGTGGTGGAAAATGGTCTGGTCCGGCCTGGCTCACTGCCCATCACGCAGGTGCATCCCCTAATTCAAGAGGAAAGAAGGGAAGCTCTTGATAGCCTTGCGATAATCGTCTATGCGTCCCAGATTGTCGTTGTGCATGCTCCAGTGTACCGATCGGGCGGCCGCGGGGACTAGCGTTGCCGCCGTTGTACCCGACAATGTTTAAGAAGCCCGCCACGTCATGCGAAGCACACGGTTCTGGCCAGCTCCCAACAGGGTCGCAGCTGGACCTGGAACTGCTTTTACGATGGGCTGAACTACACTTCTGGACCGAGGCATAAGGTGCCGTTGCGCCAACTGAGGGGAATGCTCTGATTTGATGTTGTTGCAAAAAGGATCCGGAGAAAAAAGAAACAACATTCTCGGGTCACGTTGTTGGCTATCAGCCCCACTTCGAAACCACCTCCGGAACCTCAACCGATACCACGCGGAATATCTGAAAGCAAGCGCCTTCTTCCCATCTCGATGACTTCCACCTGATACCAGAGCCCAAATATATCCTCACCGATCGATCTTCACCTTCCGCTACACAAGCTACCAGCCGCAAACGGGCCGACTCGGGCCTCTTGCCCCGTGCGAGACTTTGCGCTACAAGGCGACTTGTGTGAACCAAGCATGGAAACCTGAAGAGGGATGACGGAGGTGGACCGCGGTCTAGTACCACTAGTTCGCAAGGGGCCGTTCGCGTCCGACCCGCTCGTGCACACCGACCTACCTTGGAACTGTAACGTGAGACCGGGGAGCCCGTTCCAGGACCTAGAATTCCGATGCCAATGTGCTATGCGCCAGCAAAGCGTAAGACGAGAGTTCGACCAAACGGACGCGCCATCCATTTTCCGAGGCGAGTGTATTTCGTGGCTTGCAGGAGCAGACTTTACTTCCAATATTATTGTCCCCCAGCCAATACCGTTCGGTCGGCTCCCGGCTGTGTACCGTGAAATGGCCTGAGATGTGCGTCGTTAGTCTACGCGGAAGGATACTCCGGGCTTCGTGTATGCAACGAACTTGTATACCTGAGACAATGGTCCTAGGCCTTTCGGTGGTACTTATAACGACCAGTATCCACTCATCTTTACTTTGATCTTCAACTGTTCTCACGTATACCACCTTACCCTCCTCTCTCCTCCTGTATTCTCAACTTCTTCCCTTCCTACTCTCCCATCCTTCCATCCTCCGTACTTCGACACCATGACCATGCAAGATCCTATCTGGAGAGAGACCAGACCAGGGCGCTGGGAGCGTCCCCAAACCTACCTCGAGAAGATGAACATCCTCACCCGCAACGTGCCGAACGCCATCGGCCGCGACAACTGGGCCAAGAACGCAGTCGCGAAGCTGACATTCGACCCCTCTATCAAAGACCCCGCTGCCTATCTTCAAACTGCATGGAAACAAGTTCGCTACAATCACCCCGAGATAGCCGCCTTCCCTTACAACGGCAACTACATCTACCGCGTCGGTGACGGGCCCTCTATCGCTCTCTGGGTCTCTGCCACCTTCTCAGTAGTCGAGGGCAAGACAGTTGACCAGCTCCTCGGCCGCATCCCACGAAACGAACAAATGATGTGCTACTTCCTCCGCGACACATCTGAAGTCATGATCTGGTCTCCCCACTACCGCGTGGACGCCCGCGGCGCAATCTTCTGCCTAAACCACCTCGTCGAATCCCTCGCAAACATGAACCCCAATCTCGTCTTCGGCGGCTGCGCAAAGAATCTAACACCAAGCATGGAATCCACACTCAACATTGCCGGCCACGAAGCGAAAACTACCCCTGCCATCGAAGCACAAGCTGAATCCCGGCTTGCGGCGCTGGAACCGCACAAGCCGGCGTTGGAGCTTACGCCAAAGATCAAGGCGCCGAAACCAGGTTACACACAGCGACACTTTCTCAAGTTCAGTAGGCAAGATACCAAGACCGTGCAAGACAGTTGCGATACAGCAGCGTACGCCATCGACGTAGCACTGCACGCTGCGCTCATCAGCTCCGTAGCCAAACTCGCACCTACAGACCAAGCACGCAGTTTCATGGCCTCTTTCCACTCCAATCTCCGCACTTTAATTCCCGAAGCTGCGGCGCCGGTATACTCGCCTACGAGCTACACTAGTGTCATCACAACCGAAGTCATCGTATCACCCCAGTCAGACTTTTCTTCGTACTACTCTCAGCTTGCGCCTGTGTACGCAGCTGGTTACGCACCGTATCTCGAATCGTCGCCGCTGTTCCACAAGAGGCTTGAAGAGCGCTTGTTTGGGCCTGACCCGGAGAAGAAGAAGTTGGGCGAGTCAGAGGGGCAATTACAGCCACGATTTGCCTTTTTGGGCACCGTTGACGATCAGGTGGTTAAGCGGCTTGATGGCCTTGTGCGCGTAGAGGACTTTTGGCTCGGCGCTGAGACCCTGACTATGCGTATGATGGTACATACGTGGATTTGGGAGGGTCAGCTTGTGCTCAGTGTGTGCTACAATGAGAGCTACTGGGACAAGGACATGGCGGCGCGGTTGCTGGAGGGTATGAGGGATTCATTGATGGATATGGCCTTAGGTAAGATGATGGGAAGCGTTAGCTTGTAGTTTTGGGGTTGACTGCTTCTTTGCTCTGCATTCTGCATTTTGGACACATGTTGCGATGATTCCCTCTTTGTTTTTTCTGAACAGGATTTTCTGAAACATATCTAATCTTATTTCCAATTTACCACCATCATCAAGATTCAGACACTCTCACTGCAATGATAGAAGCCTGCGATACATCTACTGTAATGTCCTTACTACCTCATCACAGATGAATAATGCAGTCTATACATAAAACGACGCAACAAACGTCACAGTCGTGTACAAAACCAACCCCAGCGTCATGTGATCGCTGAAACGCCCGAACCATGTCCTCCGAGGCCGCGCGTACTCTTCCTCGGGTATCCAACCCCCGTCTTTCCCTCCAACAGCAACGCTCATCGGCGAACACCTCTGTGGACGGCAATATAATATAGGTGAAAGGAATGCGGCAGCTGATAAGTTTGACCCACCCGCCACACAGGCGGCCAACCAATCGTGAGCAAAAACCACCACTTATCATGGCCAGACAGCTCCGGCTCACGGCTCAGCTTCCGAGTACGCCGTCCGGATGTGGGCTGCTGAATGCAGGCAGCGGACGAAATCGAGCGAGAAGCCAAGCACGCAAGAGAGTATGTTACAGCCGTGTATCCACACCATTTGCTGCACGAGGATAACGTGGAAGCGATGGTAAATGCTCGAGGGGTTACGCCCGCGCTCCTTGCACTTTGACGATAGATCCTCACTGGGCATGAAACCAGCTTTCGTGCCGCCGAAGCGATTGGGAGGAATGAAGCCGCGCACAAGGGATAGTGTGTAGTATAGTATCAGCCAGACGTCGGCTTAATCCCAGCGCATACCGTCTTGGTACCTGACAAATAGGGATAGACTCGCTTCGTTGTGCTGTGTCAGAAAAGACCCACATGCCGGCGAGGCGTTGGCGCGCGGTGCAGGAGGGGAGTTCTGGGTCCTAGAGGCGGAAGTTTTTCCTTGAAAAGTCCGATTGACGGACTGTGTAGCAACGGTGGAGAAGTGTTTTACCTTGAGTGCTGTCTGGACATTGCTGACCGTCTATCAAGAGTTAGCAAACAGCGCATGGATTTCTAATGCCGGTTCACTCACCCATCGTGTCCGCTGTTTAATGTGATTGGCTGATGTGTCCGGCATCTCTCCACACTTCAAGTATTCATCAATATTAGCGACCGAACATCCCTTCCCTAGTAGTATAGAATTGCAAGCTATGTTTTCACTAACAGAGGACATTAGGAAACCGCCAATATCCTCTATCGCCTCTACTCAAACAGGATATCCAGATCTAACACTGTCGGCTGCACCGATTTCTCCGTGGATAAGCTCCGTGGCAGCATAGAAGTAGTCGGGATCCTGGTGCACACGGTCCCTCCGGAATATGTTCCAGAAATATTACGGAGGACATGCCATGCCCATTTTTGGGTCATTGAGCATAAGTAACGTTACAGCTCGTAGCTAGTTTGGTGGAACTATCATGTTGACGTCTAGGCTTACGACGAACGGCGATGGAGTGTCCGTGAGCTTGGGGCTGTATTTTAGGCCATCGTTCAAATTGCAAGCTTTTTTCACCCATTGTTAAAACTGATAATACGAGCGGAGCAAATTGACTCATATGACCTGGCACTTCTGGCTTCCCCCGCGTCGTGTAATGTGTGTAGGCACGTTTTTGCTGTACACGGGTCATCTGCTCCTTTAACTTCCTGGATCAGGTTTAGGATTAGGCCATAGGTACCTAGTCTGGTGCGGTAATCATGATGCAATCGACAGCAAAGACTTACGCGAAGGATCATGAAACAGCCACGCAGAGTGCTCAGGTGTAGGGCCTTGCTAGATTCTTAAGCAGGTAGAACATGGGTTGTGGATCAAAATCAAGATACACAAACTTGGTCGCGTACATGCACTACCGCGAGGCTCAAGCTGTATAGCGAGGCTTGTCGTAATTGGAGAATGGGAACTCAATGAGTCGCACGTTGGTGATTGCCGTGCATGTGGCACCCACAAACCAGGTCTTTCTTTTCGACCCTTAAGACGTGGTAGCTGCTTTGATTCTATTGGAGTTTGGCGAGGGTAATGACTGTCGTGGTAGAACTTTCGAAGCATCGCGGGAACTAGTTCGCTGGCTAGCCATGATGTCCTGAGTGGGAACTAAAGACGGAGACAGAGTAAGGGAGGAAATCGCCGAGGACAGACATGACCGCTGTTGAAGGACCGGAACTGTCTCTGAGTGCATTCGTGTGCTTCCAATACTTTACCGGGCATCCTCTGATTCATTGGGGAGTCGTCGTGGTTGCGCAAAGCTCGAGCAGAGCGGGAGAGCTGTTACCAATATTATACCCGGCTGGGGAGATTGTGGATAAGCGACTGGAATGAACAAGAGTTCAGAGTGAATTTGTGGTGACGTGATGCCTTCCTCAGTCGTTTCAAAGCGAAAAAGGCCCAACCTGGTCGTGCCGGTTCCTTGAACGAAGAGGTTAAGGCTACTGGAAAGCGTGAGTCGCACAAGCGCACATGTGTTGGTTACAACCCCAAATTGACGATGTGCCGGGGTTGTAACGGAGCTGCATGCTGAATTCTAGTGCCCATTTTCCCGAAAGGAGTTTGTTAGCGCCCATGAAATGCAGAATTCGGTATGGAAGAATAAATAACTTCGCGCGGGGGAGTAGTGCCAAAAAATGCCCACGAGCGGGGATCAATGGCAAGAGCCACATCTTTCTAAAAGATAACGCTGAGTTAGGACTTAACAATGCGGAAAAATGATCTACCTCTGTAGTATGAGTCTGAACAGCTTGTGCAACAGATTTTGGTGGAAGTGTCTCTGTTTTGGGATGTTGGTATTGCTTCTCGTATCGATGACTTGCTTTTGCGCTACGAGGTATCGAAGAACATATTGCCGCTACGTTTCATGATGCGCATATCCGCTATTGATTGGGTGCACAGAATAGGGAAAAAAATTCAATGTGAACGCATGTGAGATTGCGCACGGAGGGGCTCAAGTCTTGGACTATAGTGTTGGAGTGAGAGCACATGATGACGTATGTGAGCTGATCACGTGAGTGATTACCTCATCGCTAGCACGCCCACTAAATCCTCTCCGAGACAACTCCAAAATTTTATCACATTCCATCAACCTACCATACTTCCAGCAGACCCCGTCTCACCTGATTCCAGGCCATGAAGTAGCCATATGATCGTACCTATTGAGGCAAATTTTATCGATAAGAAATGATTCACATACTAGCATCTACGTCTACGACATATCCTCTTAAAACGAAATAAGCCCCGGTTAATGTAGTTCCTTCTACATCTAACGCAGGTTGACTGGTAAATAAGCTCAATGGGCTTTCGAAAATGGCAAAAGCGACGTTGAAAGATGCCAAGGATGGCAATCATGGATCTAACGCAGCCTCCATCACCACCATGTCCCTTAGCCAAACCTCCTACATCCTTAGCCTGATATTATTACTATTCTTTGGGAGAGCGCCAATCAAGTTATAATAAGACGCAACATCATGCTCGAACAACGACTCTATCAACTCCATGTTAAACCCGACTGACGGCGCAAACAAGCGCCTAAGAGCAAGGTATACCTCGATATTCGCGATTCCTTTGTCGATGCAAGCGCGAGGGCCGCGCCCAAAGTGATTGACGTACTTGCGCAACCTCTTACGCTCTTCGCTGTCGAGCCAACGCTTAGGCTTGAACGCATACGGGTCCTCTAACACATCCGGGTTGATATAACTATCGTACAGCAAGATGGGCACGCTGACGCCCTTCGGGATAAGCTTGCCACCATATGTCATATCGTTGTGGTTATTGTAGCGGGCCAGGCGCCTAGAGACGCGGTGGTTGAAGCGAAACGACTCTTGGATGACGGCAGTGAGGTAGGAGAGGTCGCAGAGCTCCTGGAAGCCGGGCCAACGGCCAAGATGAAGCTCTAGATCCCCGAGTTCGGTCTGCAGGAATGGAAGCCTGGAGGGGTGGCTGAGCAGCATGAAGACGGCGAATGTCATTATCACGCCTTCGATTCCAATGCCCGTGTTGATGTTCAGCCACCCTTCGTCTACGACGCGAGTCATCACTTTTTCGTGTGCCGGCGGGTTCGAGACAGTATTTGGGCGGCTACGGCGGTGAATTCAGCTGGCGGGTCTCCGGTTCAACGCTTGGTGTCGTTTGTGCTAGGCTTCCCATCTTTGCTGGCAAGCGTGGCGTTCTACTCCTCTCTGGCCACCTCCATGACCATCTGCTCTCAAGTCAGACAACTAATTTGGCTAGATGAACACATGAAGCTCAACCTACATTTCTGAACCGAAGATCGCGAATCACACCCGGAGGCAGTTGTGCGCCTTTGCCAAATCTCGGCCGTGCCCTTAGGACCTCGAACAGCCAGTGGCCGACCTGGCGGGTAACCGTGTTCATGCTACTGAGTGTTTTGCCGACCAGGAAAATCCCTTCTCGTAATTATCAGCGTCAAAGAAACCAGAGTCGCGGCCGAGACTCGTGGCACACCTGAAGTTAATAGCTAGGCATCTGAAAGCATCTCCCACTACAACACGGAAGCAAAATCGCTCGTCAGCGGTCGCTTTGTAGAGGGAATATTAAGAGAGTATCTCACAAGTCACAACTTTCGCGGTGCCCTTGAAACCTTTGGACCTCCCGATCAATGTGTGTACCAACACCTCGTATACCGTTTACATAGAGGAATTAGCGCGATGTACATCGGCGCACTAGGTGCGCGAGTGAACTGCAAGCACCACAGAACCACATCCTAGCGACATTATACTTTCTGGCGAGCGCAAACGAGACAGCTGAGACTGCGGTATAATGTCAACTATGCTGACAATCTGCAATTGGAAAATTTTGGATGCGTAAGGCACTACTGCATCGGCAGGTGAACACAAAGATTGCACCCCACCAAACTCATCTGTGTAAGGCGAACGCATGCATTCCCAGTGCCTGAACGACTAGTCTAGACCATCCATTGCCAGATTTATGCAAAGATCTCTTGAGCTTGACGTCGCGGCAGAGTTCAGTTTTCCGCGAATCGGCCCTGGTGTTCACTACAAATGTGACGGTTTGTGAGGTGGGCACGTCACGTGTGCCACGTGCGTTGTCCTGCTCTCCTCCTTCCACTCCATGAGCACCTTCTGCTCTTGCTGGGATCAGAGATACGTCATGTAAACAGAGGGTATATATAGCTGCGCGCGTCGTAGCTACAACAACACAACAACAATACACTGATTACCTTTTGCTGAGCTGCTCTACATGATTATTTGCTTCACTGCATTCACCGCAATAACAAAAGACTTGGCAGTCACCGGAATGGATGGAAAGCGGATCGGATGTGAGACCTCGCCAACAACACCGACTGCTTTGACCAACGAGAGGCCCAGGATTGCGCAACAGAATACCACACCCGTTCCATAAATCAGACGCGGGAGCTGAATGACTGGCTATGCCTTATGAGCGACCGACCGAGCCCATCACACGGGCCTACGCGTCGTCCCGCTTACGAGTCACCCTGCGTATGCTCTTGCGCTTTACCAAATTCAATGCGCTACGCACGGGACAACAGGAACTTCGTAGGTCTATTCATGTCTAACTTCCAGACTCAACGGCCTTATGTGATTGTCGGTGAGTAGCTGTCGCGGCTTCCAAGGCGGTATGCTTGCAAGAACTGCAACGTGAAATTCCGCGCCATGCCGGGGAGAAATTTATATAAAAGATGCCATGCGACGGCGAAGTCACATCAACACCATTCTAGCACATCGGTATCTCACATCTACTAGCTAGCCCATCCTATGTTCACCAAACGTCACTTATTGCACAACGTCTCAACCTTCAGTATCATTATGACCCTCGAACAGGAGCCTAAAGGTTACAGGTGGGACATCATCACCGCAGAGGAACTCAAGTACGCTCCGCCATACTTCCAAGATGTAGCGGAAACTACAACGGAGGCCGAGTGCAAGCTTAGTGGCACATGGCCTAAGTGGGTTCACGGCTCTTTCCTTAGGTATATTGGTAGAACATTCACACCCACTTAACCAGAAGCTATCGCTAACGATCGTAGGATTGGAGTCGGGCGCTTCACCGTTCCCACCTCGGAGGACGATTCGACGCCCAGGGTCATCATGCAGCATCTGTTTGATGGCTTAGGCTTGCTCCACAAATTTCGAATGATTGAAGGCCGTGTCTATTACCGCAACCGTTACACAGCGGAGGGAATTGTGCGACGCGCGAAGAGAGACGGTTATGTCACAAATACATTCTTGGGCCCTAATCCCAACACCCCTCTCTTTAAAGCCTATGACCCGTGTTCAGCTTTGCTCGGGTTGCGCGTAAGTAGACGTTCGAATACCCGCAACCCCATTCAGAATCCGACCCTAACACAAGCAAACCATGTATATGCCAACCGAGTTTTCGGAGCCAGATGACTGCAATATCCATGTGCAGCCACGCCGCGGCATGTACCTTCCGAAGGATAAGAACCCAAACTCGAGAGGTGTGCAGGCCGAAGACCCGATGACTCAAGAGGTGAGAGCTGCCCCATGATATCTCGGGATGAGCGTTCTTAAGCTGATGGTTAAATGCAGATCCTGGTCCACACTGACTGGAATGCGATGCAAGTCTGCGACGCAAAGACTTTCGAGCCGAAGCGATTTTTGACTCATGCGACCATCGATCCCGAGCTCTCCGGAGCTGGCTGCTGCGCTCATCCTGTCCATGATCGCAAGCGAGGAACAACGTACAACTACCTCATTGATGGCGCTGGCATCATGTCTTCGCGTTGAATGTTGCATCGAACCCCGCGGCCCTCCTGTGGAAATTCCCACTTCCATGCAAACCGTGCTACACGCACGCTCTCGTGATGACGGAAAGGTATGCCGTATTTGTGAGGAATGTAGGTCTTCTCCCGCCCGAACCCCAAAAACGGAACGACTTTGATTAATATCTACCCAGCCCGTCTCCCTCAACACCAGCGATCCCACGAAGACCTTCATCGAAGCAATGGTGTGCGAGCATGACTCTCCGGTGTATTTCTAGGTTCTGGACAATGAGGATGGCAGACTGTAAGTACCCGAAATCGCCTACGTACCGCTCCAAGCTCCTTGCTGACCAGAACAGCGTCGGATCCTACAAAGTGCCAAACTACTTCTTCCACACGGCCAACCCGTACGATTATGTGGATCGAAAGACTGGGTACATCAAATTTCACGTCGATATTGCAAGTTGCAAAGAAGAGCATTACCCATACTCCGAGTACGCAATTTCCAACGTCATCAACCCCCTCAAGCCGTACCAAGTAAGAACAATTGTGCGCTACGAGTTGCCAGGAGTAGATACCCAAGATCTTGCCGTCGTCTTGGGAACGGTCTCGAAATTACGAACGCATTCTTCTACGGCCATCTCTTCAAGTCCGATTGGAAGACGGGCACGTTCAAGTCTTGGATCCTGCCCAACGGCGAGAGCTGTCCTACCGAACCCATCTTCATTCAGCGACCCGGTACGATGGAAGAAGACGATGGTATCGTGATCAAGATTACAATTAACAATGAGGGCACGGATAGTATTCTTGTCTGACTTGATGGTAAGACGTTTGAGGAGGTTGCGCGTGCGGATATGCCGCAAGTTTACTCGCTCGGCCCACACGGGTCGTTCGTAGAGGGAGATTTCGGGTTGTAGATACAACACGTAGATATAGTCCGTGAACAGACTCGCGCTAAAGGATTAGGTCGCTGTAAGGGGCAATTATAGGCAATAGTATTTGCTTCACACTGCAAGAGAATAGTGGGGGATGGCTTTGTATTGCTACACTAGGTAGGGTGGTAGTAGGAACAATTCTTGTCCCTCCCCTTACGTGCGCGGCGTAGGTTAAGAACAAGTATATATACTAAGGCGCGAGTAAGAGAAACAAATATATTAGGATTATAACCCTTCTTATTACGCGACTCTTAGCAATCTAGTATTACAGAGCCTCCTCTTCTAGGCTAGCGTCCTTAATAGCCCTAGCCTTAATAAAAACATAAACCCTAGAGGGAAAAATAGGAAAAGAGTCTCTAGGTACTATACGCTTAGCGCGCATCATACGTGCGTTATAGGGACGCGCTGCCGTTGCAAAGGGCGTTATTTTCGTACTTTGTTTACTTTAGTTAATGTCACGGTAGATATTAGTTTTTTAGTAATTAACGTGCCCCACCACTGAAATGCGCACCCCACTGAAATGCGCACCTGTTACACGGGGGGTCGCTATACTTCTCTTAACCTGGTCCGGGTTAGGGCAGGCGAGCTATAGGTAAAGCTGCGTGTGGTTTGTCTGGCGACTAAGTAGGATAGTAGATATTTAAGATAATAATAATCTAATTCTATAAGTAATAAAATAACTAAGTAGAAATCTAGGTAAGAGATAAACTTATAATAGTTAACTATAATAAGAGAAATAATAAAATCTTTCTACCCTTATATTCTTATTACTATATCTATTACTATTACTACTATTATAATATTATCCTTACCCTACCTAATATCTCTAATAGCTACTATCACTCGGATACTGCCATCACATACTAGCGCCTAATAGTTGGTCTTGGCGTGATGTCAATTACGTGATCTGCGCGCCCCGCGCTAATCATTATCCTTCGTTTCGTACGACTGTTGGCTGCCAACATCGCATCCTTCGTCCAGAAGAGGCTTTGCTTGTTATCTGTAACAGCACCCCACTAATCTTCGAGCCTTTGCATGTTACACGGAGGGGTATGCTATACTTCTCTATACCTGATCCGGGTTAGGGCAGGCGAGCTATGTGTATAGCTACGTGCGGTTTGTCTAGCGACTAAGTGGGATAGTAGGTATTTAGGGTTATAATAATCTAATTCTATAAATAATAAAATAACTAGCTTATAATTAAGATAAAAGATAAAATTATAAAAGTTAACTATAATAAAAGAAATAATAAACTTTTCTATCTTTATATTCTTATTACTATCTATTCTAGTACTATACTTAGATTCTAGAGTTACTAACTCCTCTTTACTCCTATAAGACTATGTCCTTACATATTAGGGGTGGTATTACTAATACCCTGGTCTTGGCGTGATGCCAGTCACGTGATCTGCGCGCCCCGCGCCGATCATTATCCTTCGTCTCGTGCGACTATTAGCTGCTAATATCGTATCCTTTGTTTAGGAGAGACCTTTACTAATTATCTATAATACTACTTTCTCTTTTAGAGTTATTATTCTAATACTCTAGGTTATTATTTTTCTATACTAAGAAGGTAGGTCGCATATATGGCGGCGGCGTGCCCGCGCCGGTTTTCTTGTTCCTAAGCCTTCCTAACCATGCCCAAGGTCCAACCGTCTCGTCGCGTCCGCGCCCAGAATTCGACTTCCCAACGTCGCGCTCGAGCCGCGCGCGTAGAGCAGGAGTCCCTGGAGATGAATTTTCGTTGCAAGCGTTGCGAGGAGAAGAACCTTTAGTGCTTTGTTAAAATGACTACTAGTCGTTATACTAGCTGTATTTCTGTCTCTATAGACTGCAGTTTGTTTATTTCTAAGAAAGAGTAGAAGGTTTAGCGTAAGCGTCGCGAGAAAGAGCTAGAGGTTACTAAGCTAAAGGCTTAGCTTACTTAGAGTAAGATTAAGCTTCTTTAGATAAAGAATTAAAAGTATACTTATACTTATTAGAATCTTACTTCACTAAATCTTTAGGATTATACTTAAGAGGAGGTTAAAGGGAAATCCGCCTCTAGTAGACTGGCAAATGGGTCGGGGTTGGGCCAGGGTTGGGTCGCCTAGATCGGAAATGTAACACCCAGGCCGAAGGCCTGCAGTTGGAAGGATTTGGTCCCAACATGTTTGCTTCTTACACTCGCGCCTTAGCCAAGGTGCCTGCTCTTAACCTGCGCTCTGCGCAAGGGAAGACGAACAAGAATTATTTCCCTTACTACCACCCCACCTAGTGTAGTAATACAGAGCCATCCTCCACTATTCTCTTGCAGTGTGAAGCAAATACTATTGCCTATAACTGCCCCTTACAGGAAAGTACTAGACCGAATTAGTTCAGACTATGATCATATTAGCCTAGTACTTTCCGATCTAGGCGACCCAACCGTAGCCCAACCCCGACCCATTTGCCAGTCTAGCCTCTAGTACGAACTTTCTAGTTATTAAACTATTACTACTTAAACTATTAGCTAATCTAGGCTAGTTATAGGCTAATATCTTTAATCTTTCTTTAAATTACTCTTTTCTTTTTACAGATATAATTCTACTTCTTTTAAGAACTTCTAGTAGTACTTCTATATTAGTAACTTATAATTTATTAGATCTCTTTTAAGTTCTTATATATTATAGCTTTTAGGCTATCTTTTTTATTTAACTAAGTATTTCTACTAATCTCTAAATTTTTATAGATCTTTAACTTTTTTAACTTTATATTTATTATTTTTAAACTCTAAATCTATTACTAGTTTAGTATTTAGAGATACTAGTTCTAGTAATTTCTTATAGAAGATAGAGTAGATATATATACTTAGTAGTAACTAGAGTCTATAATTTACTAAGCCTATTACCTCTAGAACTTTAAATAGTCTTATTTAGAGATTATCTAATTTTCTATATAGCCTTTTAACTTTTAAATTCTATTTTAATAAGAGAAGTTTATTTCTTTTTTTAAAAATTAGTTCTTTAATTTTTTACTTATTCGCGCTCTAGGATATTATAAGGTTCCTTTAAGTTATATTCTTACTTAGTTCTTTATAGAGTTCTCGCATAAGGCGGGCTTTATTATCTTGTTACAAACAACAGTAGGTCGAATCCTTCGGTCAAGGGAAGCGATGCTGGAGGCCAGTTGTCGCACGAGACGAA
>JARBXR010000058.1:147550-204312 GCA_029100535.1 Stemphylium beticola | reverse complement strand
CCCCCCGAATTCTCTGGCAAAATCAGAGCTAATCTGCCTTGTGAAGAATCCCGACGAGAAACTCGATCAGCTACGGCGCTCTTCACTGATAGAATTTGAGCACTTGAAGAAGGACGAGCATCCTGACCCGCCACTGCGTGCGCTTCCAGAGCATTCCACCGACGATCAAAACACAGCATCGCAACACTATTCTAGCCAAGATCTTGCCTCGGGATCTTCTACCACTTTCAGTCAAGACTTTGCGACTTCTACATCACAACAAACAATGACATCTGGCCAACAGGTCCAGGCTGGAGGGATGACGTTCAATGTGCCGGCTTTTGATGAAGGTGAAGTGTCAGGTAGGGCTGTGGGGGAGGATCTGAGTCCGACGCAGACTAGAGAGTAGGACGGAGGACGAGAAGGATGAATTTGCGCAGAGTAGAGTAGAGGAGTATTTGCTGTCGAGAATGCACATGTAATCACTCATCAATATGCAGGGTTCGCGGTGATGTGGGTCCGCGCTAAAGAGGTTGACTTTGGCCTGCCCGCTCCTAGGGCTTTGCTATGTCACCAATATGCCCCGCTTGCCCCTCCCCACCCTCGCGCCTCGATTTGCTGCCCTCAGACAAGCACCTGCCCGATCAATACCAACACACTTTCATGGACCGCGAATAAGCGTCGCAATAAGTCACGGGCGCTCCTTCCACCACCGAACAAAGCTTTGTTCTACACCGTCGCCTTACATCGCCAAACGCATAGCTAACGCTGAGTGGCCCTATCTGTATCACCGATTCGACAAGATGGCGCATTTGGACCCGTACTTCAAGCAGGTCGATGCCTTGCAAGCGAACTTTATCGAGAGGCTGAGGGAGGCCGTGGCCATCCCCAGCATTAGCTCCGAAGACCAGAGGAGACCCGATGTTGTCAAGGTATGTCAGCTGTTGATGAGGCGAGAGACGGCGCCTGACCCTTCTCTCTAGATGGGACACTGGCTGGCCGACCAGATCAAGGCGCTTGGTGGCACCGTCGAGCTCCGCGAGCTGGGAAAGCAGCCTGGCCGCGAGCATCTTGACCTCCCGCCCTGCCTGCTTGGCCGCTACGGAAACGACCCAAAGAAGCTCAACGTCCTCGTCTATGGCCACTACGATGTACAGCCCGCGAACAAGTCGGATGGCTGGGCGACGGACCCTTTTACGTTGAGCATCGATGACAAGGACCGTATGTACGGACGTGGCAGTACCGACGACAAAGGTCCCGTTCTCGGATGGCTGAACGCCATCGAGGCACACCAGAAAGCCGGCGTGGAGCTCCCTGTGAATCTGGTCATGTGCTTCGAGGGCATGGAGGAGAACGGCTCCGAAGGCCTGGACGACACCATCCGCGCAGAGGCCAAGAAATTCTTCAAGGACGTCGACGTCGTCTGTATCTCGGACAACTACTGGCTGGGTACTGAGAAGCCTTGCTTGACATATGGCGTCCGTGGGTGCAATTACTACCAGGTCGAGGTCTCTGGTCCTGGCCAGGACCTCCACTCCGGCGTCTACGGTGGCATGACCCACGAGCCCATGACCGACTTGGTGCGCGTCATGAACTCTTTCGTCGACCCAGATGGCAAGATTCTTATCAAGGGCATTGACGACCTCGTCGCGCCCCTCACCGACGACGAAGCTGCACTTTACCCGCCAATCGCCTTTACAATGGACGGCCTGAGAGAGTCATTAGGCGGTGCTGTGACCATTCACGATAACAAGGAGGATGCGCTGAAGCACAAGATGCGATACCCATCGTTGTCGCTTCACGGTATCGAAGGGGCTTTCTACTCAGAGGGCGCGAAGACGGTCATCCCGGCCAAGGTGATTGGAAAGTTCTCCATTCGGACTGTACCCAACATGGAGATCGACCCAGTTACCAAGCTAGTGGAAAAGCACGTCAATGATGAATTTGCCAAGCTGAAGTCGAAGAACACAATGAAGTTCAGCGTTGTACACTGCGGCAAGTGGTGGGTAGAGGACCCCAACCACCCCAACTACACTGCTGCTGCAAAGGCCGTCGAGCGCGTCTTCGGTGTGAAGCCCGACATGACGAGGGAGGGTGGAAGTATTCCCGTCACACTGACCTTCCAGGAGGAGCTTGGCAAGAATGTGCTGCTGCTGCCAATGGGTAGTTCTACGGACGCCGCTCACTCGATCAACGAAAAGTTGGACAAGAGGAACTACATTGAAGGCACCAAGCTGCTGGGTGCATACCTACACTACGTTGCAGGAGAGATGAAGCGCGACTAGATGCCACATGGGAGCTGGCCAGTCGAACGTGGAGCTAGGTGTATATAGTGCAATGACAAAACAAGAAGCAAATATGTCTCCTTTGCAGGTAAATTAGAATGCGTGTTGCAATTTCATGTCATGCAAGTCATGATGTTGGTTGGTTATTGCGACACTGTTTGGTAGAGGGGTGTGGTGCAGCTTTGACCACGCCGGCGCGGAACAACTAAAAAAGTTCGGCTTGGAGCCGCGAGACAAACGCATCAACAGGCAGGCCCATTCCCCCATTGTGTGTGTATGTACACACTCAATCCCACAATGTCGACATGTAAATCTTTGCTGCGGGCCTGTTCATCCCAACGGCAAGCGCCCTCGCTCCTCCCTCTCAGGCAATGCCGCTTCGAATCCACCACACGGCGACACCGGAAACTGCTCGCGCTGCCCGAAGCACCATCGTACACGGCAAACAACTCGTCGCCGACGCTGGTCTTCAACCCGCCTTCCTCAGCACCTAATGTATACCACACGCCGGTCAAGTTCCTGCCCAAGGAAGACAAGAGAAGGCAGCTGCACGCTTCGGCCCAAGAATACGCTTTCAGAGTCGCCCACGCACGGCAGACATCACCCATTGCTGCGCCGGGCACGCCGCTTCACACTACTACCACCGGCAGCCGCATGCCGCCACGGCCGTCTTCGACACTGCCCACGGCTGTCCGCGCCCCGTACGAGAAAAAGTACCATGTCAGCGAGGCTGAGGTGGCCGAGATGCGGAGGCTCAGGAGCGCGGATCCTGATACGTGGACGCGGGTCAGGCTCGCCGAGAAGTTTGGCTGCAGTCAGTTTTTCGTGGGCTTGGTGGCCAAGAACGCGGCCAAGGCGGAGAGGGTGGAGAGGGAGCATGAGGATATGAGGCGCAAGTGGGGACAGAGGCGGAGGGAGGCGAGGGAGGATAGAGGGCGGAGGAAGCTTCTTTGGGGGAGAGATGCTTAGTTGTTTGGGAACTGGAGTCAATGACACATGGGCACAAAGTATGTGGGAAGAAATCATGATTTACATATTGCTGTGCAGACAGACAAACAGACGTACGTACGTGATGAACCATCTTCTTGTTTCACTATCATGTAGGAAAGGAGGTCCGACAGAAACCGCACGCTACTCCACCAACATCTACATTACCTTGTCCTCTCCATGTCGACCCCAACCCCAACCCTAAACACAAAACCCCCACCACTCCTAGCATCCAATCCCACCCTCCAGCACTCAAACCTCGCTCGACTTGCCACAGCCCATCGCTTCGCTTTCTCCGCTTCGGCATCGTCGATACTAGATTTCGCGGCGAATTTTAGCACGTCTACGCGACGCAGTGCTAAGCGCGTCACCGTGCTATCGCGGGGCCAGGTAGTTGGCAGTGCAGGGCGATAGTACGATGGCGTTGTCGAATGAGAAGTCAAGATGATAGCGCTATCCAGCAGTGCAGAAAGGTTGTTGAGGTGAAAAGTGAGGGTTGTGGATGCAGATGGCAGGGCATTTGCGGGTTTCGGAGAAGAAGCAGAAGAAGAAGACGATGACAACGACGACGCGGTTCCCATATTACTCCGTATCAAAGGCACAAAGGCGTCCATGTCTTCGAAGATGAGGGCGTGGATGCGTCGATGGATACTCTGATGCTGAATCGCTGTTTGCTGGAATAGGTAGGCGGGCAGAGAGCGCAGGGTTTCGAGGAGAGACGGCCAGGTGCGTGGGCGGAAGATGTGGACGTGGGGTAATGCTCTTTTTACAATGGCTTTGATCTCCGGGTTTGCTATGCCATCGTCTACGACGGCTGGGTTGGAGGCGCGCATCCTGGAGCGCACGAGGTGGAATGCTAGTTGGGCTAGGCGAGCGACGTTGAAATGATGCAAGGGGTCGAAAAGCACGACGGCTGCTTCGTGGCCGTCTAGGTCCATGGACTTGATGTTTCGGGGGAGGATGGCAAGGGCGATGATTAGGTAGATGAGTGAGGTTTTGCCGGCCCCGGAAGCGTCGTGTGTTGGGGGTGGGGAGACGAGTTCGACAATCGGCGGTGTGGTTGAGGATTGTATCAGGCTATCTAGTTCTGGTAGATTGAAATATGAGGGCTTTCTGTTGATTCCGTCATCGTCGCTGCTGGCTGCGTGTTAGATAACGGATGGGGGCTGCTCAGGAAAGAAAATAAGAAGAATATACCTTTTATCCATTTGGCCAGTCATGACTCGGAGAGACTTGAAAACCTACCCGCATGTCAGTGAGCCGTATATGACACTGAGTACCTGTGTTTTTTTTTTTGAAGGGGGGTTTCATTGGTGGTTCTGGGCTTGCGCACCGAGTTCAAATCGCTCATCTCAACTTCTGCTAACAACTTCTCCCCCACCCTCTTAACCCCATCACCATCCATCTCTTTCTCTCCATGAAATAAAAGATTATTAATCTCTCTACTGCTTTCTCGCTGTTTCCCACTCAGCCCCTTTCGCTATCGACCCGTTCTATCCAGTCTCTTTCTGTCAAAGATGGCACCGCCCGTCTCTGCGATGCCGGTCTCGGATCTAGAGACACAGATCAATGCGCTTCCGTCGGGTAAACGACGCAACCCACCAATCGAGCTGAGCGATTGTGCGCTGAAAGAGCTGGTGCAGTACAAGTGCAATATACACAAGACAGCGAAAATAGGAGGCAGCCCAGAGGTTGTGTGTGAGCCAGTTATCCGGATGTTGAGAAGGTGAGAAACGGAGCAAAGTGATTTGGTGAGAGAGGTCTTGGCGAGACCCTCTCCTGTGGTGATGGAAGACGCGGTAGACGGGCGATTCAATGCTGAGGCGCTATAACACGGGGCTGACAGGCTTGCAGATGCCAGGGAGGGTTGAGTGTGGAGACGACAGCTTGGGAGGGATGGAAGTCGAAACGGGAAGGTGCGACTGGGGAGGCATGAGAGCACGATGCCACACACTCTACGTATTTCAAGGCCATGCGAGAATATATACGCGACAACGAACACGTGAGAACAAGGGCACCGCACGTGTAAGCAATGATCCCTTATCGCTATTGTGCATTTGTGAATTCTTACTGATGTATACAGTGAAAGAAGGAAGAGTGCATCAAGACGTGCAGTCAATGACGACTAGATGGGATGAAGAAGAACCGCCACAGTACATTTTGATGCAGTTGAAAATAAAAATAAAAAATAGATCGTGTTTTAACGCCGCTCCAATGCCCTCTCTCATGTGTCTTGTAGTGTTCAAGACGGAGATGTCGCTACCCAAAAACGCCTCGCTATCAAAATGCTACAAAACGACCTTTCCGGAACACTCATGTTCGCGGCGAAAGCTGACGTGACAAGACGATTAGACACGGCTTGCTGATTTTCTCCAGTACTTGTGCTCATAGTTGACATGCACACCCTCTTCCAGGTTGACATTGCGATGAACTGTGGGCTGTGGCATTGGAGCGTCGCGCGACACATTCCAGTCGTCTTCGTCGTCATCATCATGGTCTGTTTGGGCTTGTCGCCGCTCCTCATTCTCTCGCTGGTTCTCTTCGTCCAATAGATGTGTCATGGCAGCCTGCCATAGCCTGTCGCTCTCTTTCATGCGCCTGCTGCGCTTCCGTCTTCCGACATTCTGCTTTTGAACGCCCGCCTTTTGTGCTGCCATGAGCTTCCGGAGACTCTGTTCGGCCGAGATGCCCTCCTCGGTCGCCTTTTCCCGAATTTTGCGCGGATCATGCTCGCGATGGGTAAATACCGGCGTGGCAGTGTATGTGTGCTTTGAAGGGAAGGCGGGAAAGTGATTTGGTATGTAGGGACGCGTCTCTTTGTCGGCTTTGCCGGACAGCTCGGGGCCTAACAGAGACTCAGTGTCGGGCGGTGGGGCTTCGGGGGGTGCTGGAGGTGCAAAGTAGGGCTGTAGCAAGGAGGGGGGGATTTCGCCCGTGTCGAAATGTTGGTCGAGAGGAGCAGATGCGCGAAGCTGCGAGGATGCCAGGGCGTATACCCAGTCGTGTGCGACTGTTTCAGTGCGGCGCGAGCTGATCATAGACGTCCGCACTTGGGCTAGGAAATTGGTCATGTCTGGGTCGGGTCAGTCCAAGAGAGCGCCAGGAGCCGTCGCATAGTGAAGGCATACAGGAATCGACCAGGGCCCGGAATTCCTCCAGCGCGTCTGGGCGCGCGCTCTCGAAGCCTATGCTTCGGCATTGTATGGCTATTGCGCGGCGTAATTGCTGGTCGAAGAAGTCCTTGCTCTCGCCATAGCTATCAAACTCGGCGCTGATGGGGTCGGTAATGTGCTGGAGCGGTTGTGTATGGTGCAGGGCGCGTACGACTCGTCGCTTCTTTTGTTGCGGAGCATGCGCCCGCTTCATGGCTGCGGTTGCGCCCTCGCTGCTGGCGGTGGGGGAGAGTATGATGCCTGGCATGTGCTGGTTGAAGGGTGGGTAGCGGGTGGATGCTTGTCCCTTTCACCTGCTTGCTGCGCTGCTGCAGTCGGAAGCTCTCAAAGCGCGCGGGCCGCTAGGCCACCGGGCACCACGACCTTTGTCTTATGTCAGCAAGCAGTAGTTCTCTCCGTGTCGAACCACGACAACTTCACTATACCCACCCGCACCCGCACCCGCACCGGAACCTGTCTGTACCTGTACCTGCACCTGCGCCTGCACCCGCAATCCAAGCCTCTCCGCGCTTTCTCTCAATTCATCTCGACAATGGCTGTCAAACCCATCACCGGTGTATGTGCTGCCACGGGCTAGTTTGGGGCAGGAAGTGGGCAGTTGGGCTAATGACTGGACTTTAGATGCTCCGACGACAGGTTGTGCTTGACCTCTCTGTTGCCATGGGTCTTGGTGTCGTTTCCGGCTACGGCTGGTGGTACGGTATGTGATGTGATGGCGGCTTGCATGCTTGACAAGTCGATACTTACTTTCCAAGGCTACCACGTCCCCGCCGTCCGCCACCGCGACGCTTTCTACCAGAAGCTCGAGGACGAGCGCGCATCCGCTCTGGGCCAGAAATAGACAGTTGCGCACCACCGTCAGTCAAGCATTGGATGACTAGTAGCCGGGGATGAGTGGAAAAGGCCATGCACCACTATGTAATGAGACGACTGATTGATTGTATATATCGAGACCGATGCGCCTCTGGTGCATGCCATGGCAATTATATTTTCGACTTGTTAGTTGCGCACCATCGTGAAACTGATGATGTTGGCATGTGCATGTGGGCAGACTGACACGCCTGACGTTGCTTTTGTTGCGTCCAGGATTCCAGGACGAGCTGTCTACGATGGTCCTCCTCTTGTACTTGCACACGCACACACTTGATATTCTTTTCTCTTCTTCTCTTGCGTCTGCGCTTGCATTTGTGCTTGTGCTTGGGCTTGCACACGTGCTATAGCCTTCTCTAGGCGCTGCTGCGGCTGCGCCAAGGCCGGCGTCGATCACGCACCAACGAGCCGCAGCTGGCGCTCGCGCTGGCGTGCTGTCGGGCGCTGTGCCCTCCTCGTTCGCCCTTCACCCAAGCCTCACTCGCAGTGCTGGCTGCATGCTGGGCCTGCCCTCACCCTTCCCTTGCCTTCCCTTGCCTTACCTGGCCTTCGTCTCCTCGCTCCCATCTCCACGACTCCCACGGCGTACCTGTCATCCGCTCCGTCCATAGTTTCGTCCCGTCATCCTCACCGCCGGCCCCGTGTCTCGACAAAGCCCGTCTACTCGACACAGTACACCACGTCTCGACGCCTGTCATCGTCCCACCACACACCACGCACCGCCCACCGCCTGTCGCCCGCCGCATACCTGAAACCCGAAACTCGCGTTCTGCATGAGTGCTGCTGTTCTCTGCACATCCGCGGCACTGCACCGCTGTGTCTATAGCCCGTCCGACGCTCTCCTGTCATCCAGCGCGCCCTTGCCCCTTTGCGCGTCGCCATGAACAACCCAAACATGCAGCAGAATGGCATGCAACAGGGTCGCGCCTCGGCCGGTCTCCACCACTTTATCCAACACTATCGCGTCCAGCAACAGCAAGGGAAGATCCCAAACGGATGGCAACAGACCACACCGCCCGAGGAGCGCGGCCAGCTCGCTTTGCAGTTCTTCACCCAGTACCGCCTGCTCAAGCCTGAAATCCCAGAGGTCGAATCCATGCGCGCCGCCCTCCAGTTCGAGACGCAGATCTTCATGTCGGCTCAGTCCAAGGAGCAGTACGTCTCTCAGATCAAGCAGAAGCTCATCGTCATGACCACGGCACGGCAACAGCAGCTGCAGCGCCTCCAGGCCGGTGTGCCCAACAACATGAACAACCCAATCAACGGAATGAACCCTGCGCAGATGAACATGATGGGTCAGATGGGCCAACAAGGCCCCAGACAGCCCACTCCACAACAGTTCAACCCGGCTTTCCCCAATGCCCAGCTCCAGCGCCCCATGCAGCTTTCCCCGGTTCCCATGGCCCAAGCACAGTCTTCCATGGGCGTAAATGGACCGAACCCTGCCAACATGACCCAAGGTCAGAACAGCCAGCAACCGAACATGCAGCCCAATCAGAACCAACAAACCCGCCAAGACCAGCTGATCATCAACCAATTCGCAAAGAAGCTCATGGACACTTGCAAAGAGGAGGTTCGCGTCAAATTCGAGGCCGACATACGGGCTTGGCCCGAAGACAAAAAGCAGCAGTTGCTCAACCAAGGCATCAATCCTCTATTCCTCCGCTTTCGCCAGCACGCCGAGATGCTGTATCGAAGAGGTGCCCTCAATCAGTCCGCGTCTGGACAAAATGCTGGTGCCATGCAGGGAGCTGCTCAGCAGAACCGCATGCAAGCACAGCAAATGACCATGAGCCAGCGCCAACCCAACCAAGATTTCGACTTCACCGAGATTGCAAACCGCCAGATGGAGGCTATGCGAAGCCAGGACCAAGGTACGACCGTGGTACCTGCAAGCAACAACCCGAACAACGGGGGTCAAATGGGCGGATTCCAAGGCCAAAACTCGCAACCCGGTCAGCCCCAGAATGCCATGGCACAGCGCCAGGCCGAAGCTTTTCATAGACAGGCTCAGCAGGCACAAGCACACGCTCAAGCCCAGGCCCAGGCCCAGGCTCAGGCCCGGTTGGAACAACAACGTCAGCAACAAGCTGCTCAGGCGCGGAACCAACAAAACCAATTGCTACAGGGCCAAATTGGCGGATTAAACCTTCCCCAGGGCTCCCAGCAGCCCAGTCCTGCTATGCCTATGCTTAATCGACCCATGCCTCCACCAGGCCAACCGGGCCCTCCAGGCACACCGCAGCAGCGCCCTCCTCAAGCTCACGTTCCCATCATGACACCGCAACCTGGCCAAACCGATCCAAATCTATCTGAACTTATGCGCCAAGCCCAACAGAGAGCTGCTGCTGTACAGCAGGCAAACCAACAGCCGCTGACGGATCAAGTTCGCATGAGCATGATGCCTCCAGACCTTGATGCCTCCGTAAAGCAACAGCTCCTCAAGGTACCCGAGCATCAATTCCGCGTCATCTTACAGAGCTACATGATGAACCTTCGTCGGAACAATGGCATGCCAAACGGAGCATTTGCACCTGGTCAGCCTAACGGAGGTCAGCCAAACATGCCTTTCAACCAACAACAGCAACTCCAACCTACCATGTCCGGTCAGATGCTTGGTGCTCCTAATATGCAGAACATGGTTCGACCAGGCATGAACCTCTCGCAGCCGCCACCTGGAGCTGGTCCACAACCCCCGATGGGAGCTCAGCGTGGTTCAATGCCCAACCAGCAGCAACGTGTTGCCGCTGCGTCCAACTTGCTTCGAGCTAATCCTGGTATCATACATGCCACCGACCCCAAGCCATTTCCTCCAAATGTCTTGAACGCACAAATCCGTCAAAGCCTTCCTCCGGATGTCCGAACATGGCAGCAGCTCAAAGCATGGGCGAGCCAAAACCCGGCTCTAGTACCGGGTGTCGACAGCCAGAAGTTGCTTATGCTGCAGGTTTTACACTTCCAAGACATGGTAAGACAATCAAGTGGGGTCCCTGGTGTTCATCCCATACAACAGCCTGGCCAGGGACTTGCTCCCCCAGCCCAGGCAAACCCCAATCAGGGTCCTGTGCGAACATCTCAGCAACAACCGAACATGCAGAACATGGCAGCCCTTCAGGTCACACCGCAGGAGTTGCAACAATTCCGGGCGAGGATGGCAGGCCAACCCCAAGCCAGCATGTCAGATGATCAACTACGGGGCTTAATGATTTCAATGAGAATGAAAAACCTTCAACAACAGAGGCAACAGCAGCAACAACAGCAGCAGCAGCAACAGCAACAACAACAACAACAACAGCAGCAGCAACAACAACAACAACAGCAGCAGCAGCAGCAACAACAACAACAACAGCAGCAGCAGCAGCAACAGCAATCCGCAATGCTCAGCCAGCATGCCCAACAACGGAACCAAGGCCAACCGCCCGTCTCAATGCCTCTGCAACAACAACAGCAACTCCAGCACAATCGACCGCCCACGGCACAGCCGCCTACACAAGCTACTCCGCAGTCCAAACCAACACCAAGGCCCCAGCAAGCACAGCCTACACCGTCGCACCCTGCTAACAATGCTGGAAGCAAAGGCACAAAGAGACCGAACGAAGACACCAATGAGGCTGGTAATGAGGCTGCACAACAAGCTCCTGCTATGGCCCCTTCCAAATCACAGCCTGGCCTTAATCTTACGCAAGAGCAAATGTCTAAACTCACTCCTGCACAGCATGCGCAGTACAGAGCACAGTTGTTGAAAGCCCAGGATGCCTCGAACAACAAGATGCAACAACAGCGCGGATCCATGCTTAATCCCGAAGAACTTCGACAGAGAATGGGTGATCCTACGCGAATCCGTCAATTCAAGCAGTTGATGGACGAGGCAGAAAAGAGCCTTCCGCACAAACAGCCTATTCAACTGCCACCACAGGCTCGTGCAGCTCTACAGAAGTCACTGAAAGAACAGTTTCAACGTCTCAAGCAGTCAGACCAAGCTCTCCGCATCTTCCATGCCTCCTACGACACATCCGAATCCGAGCAGGTCGTCCGTCAAATCATGAAATCGCGCGCGCTTTTGTTTCAACAGATCAACGAGGCCGATGGGACCCTTCATCCTCAAGTCACATTGACAATCGATGAGTTTAGGAATCATATGAGCACGACAGTCAAGTTTGTCATCAAGATTCAGGAGAAGATGAAACAAACACAAGGTCAGAGCTCAGCTGCTCAGCAGTCCCAGCCTCAGGGTTCGAATGCCTCGCCCGCTCAACTTAATGCCGCAAATCTGAAGATCGTAGAACAACAAAACCGCAACCAAAAGGCTCCCTCAGCCCCTACTACCGACCGACCACCGTTTGCCATTGGTGCCGATCCAGGCCACGGAGCCGCACATTACTTTGAGGGAGCAAGGCCAGTCACGAATCTTGTATTACCCGAAAAGAAGCGCGCGAAGCTCGAGGCTGGCAGCCAAACGTCCACCCCCGTTGCCAAAGCCTCACCTCGCATTGGCTCAGGCATAGGCAACTCGCCTGAGCTTAGGAGACAGCCACCGCCTGACAAGCAGGTACCGCAACGACCAACCTTCCGATGCAATGACGCGAGCTGTGAATACTCTGTGCGAGGCTTTGATAGTCCAGCCGAACTGGAGTCGCATAGCCAAATGCATGTCAAGGTTGAGAACCCAATGCAATTCGCTCTAGACTCGATGGCCGATTATCTTGACGTTGACCAGAAGACGGGCGAGATGAAGGCGAAACGTACCTCGAAGCCGGCGCCTGCTGCCCCACGAGCGCAACCACAAAACACAAAGTCAGAGCAAACACCGGGCGCATCGCAAAGCGCTGCCACTCCCGTCGCACAGCCAATGACGGCGACGGCGATGGCGCGTGTGCCGACGCAGACAGGTGTAAAAGACTCGCCGTCATCCAACTTACTCAAGACGCCCCAGACAATGGCGAAGGTGGCTACTCCTGGCTCAGGTGCACGAGGCAAAGCTACGCCAGCCAGTATTCCCAAATCAGTGCCAAAGGAGCAGCAAATTTCAGCACCGGAACCAGTGGCAAAGGAAGAGGAGCAACAGCAACCGCCAATGTTGCCCATGTCGCTTCTTGACTATTCGTACGAGGACACTTTTGCAGCTCTTGACGCAAATAGGCCGTTTACAATACTCGATCTCAAGGACGAGGATAATACGTGGGCGCTGCGCTCCCGACCTGCCTCGCCCTCGACTACACCCGAGTCATCCGCAAAGGATACACCGTCGACGAGGCAGTCTGACATTTCAGAGAATGACAATCTCCTTATCAACATCGATCTCAAAGATGCTGATATGCCTGATGCTTGGGCAGTGGGCATGTACGGCGACACTCTTCCAGTGGATTTACAATTGTCAGAGGATCTACAAAACCTCGGCGTTATGCTTCCCCCAATGGACAGCGAAGATATGATGCTCTTCCCAGACTATGGTGCTGGGACTATGATGGATCTCGACATGTTGGAGAAGACGATGGATAGCATGGGTGGAACGCTTGATGCGTCTTCACTAGACGCTTGAGTTGCATGATTTGTTTGTGGGTTTTCTTTTTCTCGTCATCTTTTCCCATGTATGCCACTTTTTTATTGCTTGATTTGGGTTCTCTTCATTTATTGACAATGTATCACTATTTTCGTCAGTTATGTTTGCGAGGTTGGTGGGTTTTGTTTATCTTGGCTTATTTTACGGAGTTTTTTTTTGGGGGGGGTTGTAACGGCCTATTGTTATGAGCGATTATTGTACCGATGCGGTTGCGGCTTACGGCGTGCCATGTGAAGCGGTAAAAGTGTCACGGGTGTTTGGATGGGTAACGGGGCAGCGTGTTCTGTTTGCTCTTCAAATACTTTTCTTTCTTTCTCCATTTCTCGTCTTTGAGGTTTTTGGGAATCTTTGAATATGGATAGTTGTACCCTTCCCCCCCGTATTCTTTCTCACCAAGCTTTTTGGGCATCTGCACCGTGAAAGAAATATCTGAATTGATATCCGTGTTTCATGGCTTGACGTGCGTCCGAATGCGGCAATAATTGATATACTTTCCCTGTGCCTCTGTATAAAGTTCAAGTCCGTCGCAGTACTAATATACGCTAATTAAGGGTCGCGAGATTGCACCTCGTGAAATGACATTGGATATGCATTATCAGATATTATTCCTTGGAGAAGTGCGCCCTTTATTCTTTTCTCTTGTGTCGTGGTTAGAGCAGAGGAGTGAGAGGAAACAGAAAAAAAAGACTGGCCCTTCTTCCGAACAAGCTTCCATGCTGCAGCGGGGGATGTGGAGCACCTTCAAACACATGGCAATGTCCCCATGCTTCGCATGACGCGCATCACAGCTACAATACGGTGATCTGGACCCTATTGAGTGCAGGACCAGGCGCTTGTGGAGTCGCCGAAGACCCTGACCCGAACCATGGTACAGTGTGCACAGTAACATCAAGATGGCGTGGTTTGACATGATGCAAGACACATGTCATGAGCGGCGGGGTTTTCTCTACTGGCAGCCCACATGTACCACGGTACTTTGCTACCCGCCTTGCTGCACTACGTGTTTTCCTACCTCCCCACCTTGCCCTACAAACGACAGGTGACGCCATCGCTCAAGTCGACGTCGAGACGAGGAATGCGTTTCACCGGATTAGACCGGGGATGCGATGCAAAGTAGGGTAATTAAAGGAAGAAGAAGAAAACATTACTGGCATTTGCATTGTACATGTACACCTGCATACGTAATGTGTGGCATAGCTTGTGGCGGAGTTGCCGGTTACCTTGCCTTTTGCTTGTTGTTGTTGTTGTTGCTGTTGTCGGCGGAAGTGCAGGGCACGGCTGGGCCGAGTAATGTGTGGCGAAGGCGAAGGCGAAGGAGCAGGCTATGCGAGGGAGGTTTCTTCTCGGCATATTGCATGCAGAAGTAGTGCCACGCCGAACCCTGGGAAGAATGGCGTCCACGGCACGAGAAGTAGTAAGAAGATGTTAGGCGTGTTTATTGCTGTCGGGTATAGTGGTGGTGCTGAAAAGGGGCGAGAGCTTCGTACGGGTAAGCTGCTCGTTCTGGGCATAGTTCACAGAAGGCTGAGGTTCGGAATAGTTCCGGGCGGTGAAGACATGGTAGGGATGGTGGTTGTGGGAGGGCTGGGCGGTGAGAAGTCGGTGAGATGCGGACGCGAGGATGATGGACAGGGTCTAGGGGTGGGTCTGGGGTAACAAGCACGCGATTTGCTCGGTTGTGTTGCCGGCTATGGGTATTGGGTCATGGGCTGGATTTCAGTCTAGATGAGAGATGGCGGGAATTGGTGCGAAGCGAGAGATGAGTGTTGGTACCTAGGTAGGGAGATGCACTTGTGGACATGAATGTAAGATGATGATAGTCACGATGGGAGGGGTATGAGTTGGGCCCAAAAAGGCTAGGTGACTACTGTTTCGCTAATCCTGACGCCCCTTCCCCGTCGTCAGGTGGCCTTGAACCTCAAGCGTGGGAAGGTGGTGGTTGAAGCCGACACCCAGAAGCAGACAGATGCGCGTCACGGCAAGGAAATAGACAAACGGAATGTTACCTAGATCAATGGCGTTCCAGTCCCAAAAGGCCCAGTAGATGTTGGTGCCAAGAGCATGTACCGAGTAGAGGTGCCCAAAATCGGCGACAAGCAGCCCGACAAGAAATGTCTTCCACACGTGCATGTCCGAGGTGGCGCGCAGGACTGAGGCTTCCAGAAAAGCAAGTCCGAAATACATGTTTGCCAATTGAGTCAGGACGATTTCTGTTGAGATGGGGATGAGGGCGTCTGGTGCGCTTGGGGCATGCGTTGTAAGGTCCAGATACGTCGTCTGAAAGCAGGCTGCATAGACAGCGCCCAGTAAGATGGAACACGGTTCTATCCACAAGAAGATGAAGCGGTAAAGGCCGGGTACTGGTGCGGGTGCAGCGGAAGCCATCATGTTTGGGTGGCAGTGGTTTGGTTTCGAGTCGTCTCAACGCGATTCAGACGAGAACCGTGGGAAGACGGACGTGGCAGCTGTTAGGGAAGTAGAAGCTGGACCAGCCGGGCTATTGGTGGCGGAGATGCCGGGAGCAGCAGTAAAATCGGCAATGGTACTGCACCAGACGGCGGCAGGGTCTAGGTTAACGTTGAGCAAGAAGAAGGAGAAGGAGAAGAGGAAGAAGCAGATGGTGGTGGTGGTGGTGGTGGTGTTAGTGCTAGTGCTGGTGCTGGTGATTAGATATGCTGTAATTGCCAGGGGGTGGAGCCGGGAGACTCCCTCGCCGCCGTCGCTGTCGTGAGAGATCGGCTGCACTAGCAGGCAAAGCGCTGGTTAGCGGTGCAACAGAATCTAGCTCTTTACCTCGAATTGACTTTTCGCCTTTCTCACTACTTATGCTCCTCCTTCTCCCGTAATCAGCCCTCGTTTCGCATCCTTGTTTTTCCGCCCACCACCGCCCTCGCCCTCACCCTCACCCTCACCCTCACCCTCCTTTCGCCGCGCCCTCGTTGTTGTTGTGCACGCTCCCTACCCTATCGCTCTCCCTACCGCTCTCCCTACCGCTCTCCCTGCCGCTCTTCCTGTCTATTCGTCGCATCGCACAGCGTCTTCCCGTTGCCGTTGTTGTGCTCTTTAGCCCGACCGACGACACTCCTTGCATTTGATCTATTCTGCTTGTTTCGGTCGTCTCGCATTCACCGCAACTCTTAGGGGCTCAGTCATCAGCAGCACATCCAATGTATCGCAGGCAGTCTACTCTGTCGCACCGACCCAAAACCTCTTCCGACGTAGACGACGCATCATCGTCGTTGTCTTCCAACAATACCAGCACCAGCCTCAACAACAGCAACAATAACAACACGGCCCCCATCCCGCCGCCGCCGCACACGATGAAGCGGACCATATCACAGACCTTCCCTGCCCCCTACCACTCGGACACGAAGGATACAAACATGTTAGACGCAGTGAACGAAGCCACCATGGCTGCAGACGGTTCCTCGCAGCATTCACAGGGCAGCAGCTCCTTCTCCCGCGCGTTTGGTGCAGTCACTGGTAGTTTCACTCGCCAGAAGACGCGCCGGCGAATGTCGTCTGTCTCTTCAGCAACACCTGCACAACGCCGTCGCGGCTCCATCCATTCCCTCTTTGAATCGCTTCCCCCTTCGAGCGCGACCCAGCCCAAGGCCAACACAGATCAACAACGAATGCCTCTGCAGCACCAAGACTCGGGCATCCCGCCCTTTCAACTGCACCCACAATCTACTCCCTCCGCCTCCAAGACCTTCTCTCCTTTTCGACGACTGAGTAGCATGCGACGCCGCCCTACTGCTTCCGCTTCCTCGGCAGACGTGACCAAACCCGTCTTCACCCCTCCAGCCACATACCACATCCAGACGGTGCCGGGAGCAGCTGCTCGACAAGCTGCCGCTGCTGCCAACCAGGACCGACAGAATCAACTACGCCGTGAGCAGGAACACACGCATCGCTTTCTCAATGGCCTCATCCCGTCGTCGCGTGACGATGACATCAAGGACAACGAAAGCGGTGTTGACATGACGTGTGCCTCGCCCATTGTCCGGGCCGACAGCGTCACCGAGAAGAAGATGATTGATCCTTTCCAACGCCTCCCTGCCGAACTCGCCACCACCGTTCTCTCAAACCTTGATGCCGCCTCCCTTGTCCGCGCTGAGCGAGTATCACGCAGCTGGAATGAGCATGCTTCCTCGCCACACGTTTGGCGGGACGTCTTCCTTCGCAAGCACGAGCCCGAAGTACACGTCTCCCCCGCGCCCATTCAGATGGGCGGCCTGGGCACTGGCAAAATGGCAGGCGGCAACCCTGCTCCTGCACAGGATTGGAAGAAGATGTTCGAGGCCAGGAGCACAATAGACGCCCGATGGAAGACGGGTGCACCCGCTGCCATCTATCTCAACGGCCACACGGACAGTGTCTACTGCTGCCAGTTCGACGAGAACAAGGCCATTACCGGTTCGCGCGATCGAACTATCCGTGTATGGGACCTCAAGACATACAAGTGCACCAAGGTCTACGGCGGTCCCAACCACCGCCCAACGCCAAACACTCCCCCTCCCATGGAGGAGCGACCAGAACGTGTCATCAGCCACGCATCTATGAACGGCACCAAGCTTGGCAACGAAATCTACACAGTCCCTGCTGACTACCACGACGCATCCATTCTTTGTCTTCAGTACGACAGCGAGATCATGGTCACGGGCTCATCCGACTACACCTGCATTGTCTGGGATATTACCGGCGATGAATACGTGCCCATGTACCGGCTCCGTGGTCATGAAGCTGGAGTCTTGGATGTTTGCCTGGACGACAAGTACATCATCTCTTGCTCAAAGGATGCCATGATCAAGGTCTGGGACCGTAAGACTGGCAACTGTCTTCGCACCCTCAAGGGTCACCGCGGTCCCGTCAACGCTGTGCAGCTTCGTGGCAACTTCCTTGTCTCCGCTAGTGGCGACGGTGTAGCCAAGCTTTGGAACCTCGAGACTGGTGTCTCAATCAAGGACTTTCCTTCTGAAGACCGTGGTCTCGCAGCTGTAGAGTTTTCTGACGATGCCAAATACGTTCTCGCTGGAGGCAACGACCATGTCGTGTATAAGTTCGACGCCTCCACTGGCGAGCTTGTGCACAGCAGGGTTAAGCACGATGGTCTCGTCCGCTCGCTGTTTCTCGATGCATTCAACGGACGCATTGTATCCGGCTCATACGACCAGAGCATTCAGGTTTCCGATTACGAAACCGGACAAACATACGCCGTATACAAGAATTGGACCACGAGTTGGATCCTATCGGCTAAGAGCGACTACAGACGTGTTGTGGCTACCAGCCAGGACGGCAGGACATTGATCTTGGACTTTGGCCACAATGTCCCTGGGTCAGAACTGCTTGCCGCGTTCAAGTGAGTTGCTCGACGAATCTAATCAGTCTGTCCGCACGTGGTCTACATCATGTGTGGACGAGTCCGGGCCGCGGCCAACCTTGCCATCATGCTTACCCATGACGCCCTTCCCGCCTTGCCTCTGCCTTGCTGCTACATTCCAAGAACATGTACATGTAACCACGACATGTTTGTTTGTTTGACTGTTTTTTCGGCAAAAAGGCTTGTCTGGAGAGGAGTTTGAAGTGAAGAGAGTTTTCGGAAACTTTTTCACTGGGGTAAATGTTGACGAGAAGAAGAAGAAGAAACAGAGAGGAGTGAAGCAGGAAGAAATATCCCCTTTTTATTTGAGTCAAGCATGGCATACATCTTACGGCGTTTTTTTTTCTTCTCTCTTGCCTTTAAACATGGCTCGCGCTCTATTTGCAATACTTGTTGACTTTTTCTTCACCTTTATATGCGTTGTCTTGTTGTTCGGGCTTCCGGTTTATGGTGTTGCATCATCATCTTATACGTGCGCAGTTGTGTTTTGTGACGGATGGCAAGGGATGGATGCAAGTTTTCCTTCTTTTCCATCCCTTTAGTAATGTCATCGCCGCTGTCGATGTGCATTTTCACACTGTCTCTTTCTTTCCTTTTTTTATCCTTCCTTTCTCTCTTCTTCTTTTTTCTGGGCTGCTAGGGACCGGCGTTGGAATATAGAGGTGCGGAGTTACATGATGAGTCGAGGATATATAATAACGCTCTTTTTCTCCATCTCTGGATATTGGTAATCTTCTTTTTGACTTGTTCAGCTAATAATTAAAGATGATTCGCCATTATGTCCTTGTGTGTCTGTTGTCTTCTTTGCATTGCTACCTCTATATGTTGTGATTTACACTCCTCTCCACAACGTTCTAACCACCCATCGCCTGTGAACCTCTAAATATATTCGCAGACTATTCTACGGTGAGTAGATTAATTCTTTTACATAATAAGGTAAGAGATGTCTGTTCTTAGCCGTGAAACAAAGAACTAGTTATTATCAATACTGGCGATGAAGCATTTCGTAGTAGAATATGCTAGGTTAAGAAGAATAAGGAAGGATAAGGATCGCTAGGAGCATGAGCCGTCAAATACCCATGAATTCTTCAACAGTTGTAATGTTTGGTTGCAGTAGAAGGGAGAGTTGGTTCGCGTATTGAATTGCAACAAGGTGTATAGAAGGAAACGCATTACCTAGTCCACTCTCTCTTTCTCCATCTTCACAGTGCACTCCGCTCAAGCTCTACGACACCGCAAACGCACAAGTCGCCCCTCGACCACGAACAAACTAATCTCAACGTCTCTTGCCGTCTTTTCTTCTTCTCCATCCCTCCCCTCTCTAGCTCTCATTATTCTTCTCGTCGAGACAAATGCACAGGGCGGCAATAAGCGCCATATCCACCCCCGGCGCGATTTGCACGCCGTACGTCTGCTGGCCGAAGAAAATGTCCTTGCCACTGAGTAATTTGCGATCAATGCGTGCGACTACGAGATCTGTGGGGCACGGGGAGAGTGTGTGTAAGCGCCATGTTGGATGCATGTGTATGGATGGACCCCATGTCTTATGGGAATGCTCAAAAAGGATGAGTGAGTGAGAAAGAGAGAGAGAGGGGGGGAAACAAGGGGACGACGTACTGTTCTGAGCCTCATCGATGATATCGGCCTGAGTGTCGAAGAAGTCGCCGCGCATGACGAGGGATTCTTGTTTTCCATTTGCAGATGTAAATGTTGCTGTTGCTTTACTTCCCAGGACTGAGATCAAAGGGGTGGGAGAGGTTTTTCAACCACCCCCCCCCCTGCTTGTTAGCTTGTGTTTTCTTTCTCTTGTACTGTAATATCTCTTTCTGTTATTCTCCTCTTTTCCCCTCATCATCATCATCATCATCACCTACCCCATCCCACCAGAACCAACGCGAAAAACCATAATCAACGCCGCAAGAACAAGAACAAGAACAAAGAAGGAAGGAAAACAAAACTTACGTTTAAAACTACTCTTCACCTCCATGACCTTGCGCCCATCCGCACTCTCAACCACATACGTCGAATGCAGATGAAAATGCTTCTTGACAATGCTGCACACGTGATTGCCATTCATGTCAAACATCTTCTTGCGCCCAGAGATGCTCATGATCTTGCCTTCGACTTTGAGCACCGGCGTGCCGTTGGCTAGCTTGATGCTGAAGCTGTCGCCCGTCAGCGACATGACTTTTTCTTTTAGCACCAGCGTTTCTGGGCCCGCGGTTATAAAGTGCGCGAATATGCCAATGGGCTGTGGGACGGGGGCGAGGCCAACCATGGTGTTTGCTGTTGTGGGAGATGAGGGTAGTGGCTACGCAATTTAGGATGAGGGGACAGGATTTGTGCTTTTTTTTTTGGCTATATTTTCTTTTCTTTTTCCACACTGGCTTTTGTAGGAATACAAGGGATGATGGGTAGTGATGAGGTAGCTGTGATCATCGTCATATAATTTATACAGCAGTGTAGCTGCTGGCCTTACGAGACGCTAGTAGATGCAGGTTCAGGCCTTCTACCGATCGTGGGGCAGTGCTTGGTCATTCGGAATGAACGGCTGTGGCTGAGCTAAGCCGATCTTCCGCGCATGTGTGGGATGGCAGCTTCTATTGATTTACATGGCATGAACGAATGTCGTGGGACAAGTGCGATGATGCAATCTCAAGCAGATTGCTGCACTTGTCATTGGCCCGTAGAGGCCGACGGATCCGCAGTGAAAAGGACACATGACAGCAGTTGGCCAGCTTTGGCCATGGTATCACATGAGGTCAAAGGTATAGAGAAGTAATTTTGCAAGGCCAGACTTTTCGACATTAACAAAACCCCTTGTAACTCCACCCGTCGTACAAACAGGACCTCTAGCCCCGATACCCGGCACAATACATGGGAAACATGGCGACCATATGCACACAGCCACCTCGGAGAGAGTGTAGCAAAGAATATATACACGGACCGCAGAGCCGATATGGACAAAGAGGCCAGCCTGAGGATGTTTCCTTCAAGCAGGACCAAGAGTGTGTGAATCTGCGCATCGCTCCTAGCCTGGCAGCGTCGTGAAGAATGGAACCCCCCCAAAGAAGAATTACCAAAGACAGAATAACAACAACAGTAGAAACAGACAAGACATTAGTTCTGAGCCGCCAGATTGCGGCCGAATCAAGGACAGTATGGGGTGAGGTGTGGAAGATGCCGAGCGGATTCAGGGGTATACAAGACAAGACGGCCAACAATTGCGATGTGGTGAAAGTGTGGAAACAAGCAATACGCACATTCATGCGTGTCGTGAGATAAAGCAGATGCTAGAGCGAGAGGAGGGCAGGAAGCAACAAAGGGCAAGAGGTCATTTAAACATTCTCCGTGAATCGGCTCGAGCGCGATCCATCAGCCGAAGGCAGACTTCTCCCGAGTGTACCTCTGGGAGGCCGGTCGGAATTAGGAGATTGCGGTGGACTCAGGTAGTTGCCATCTGTGGCAAAAGGGTTCCCATCATCAGGATGCCGTATGACGGGTGTTCTCGCTGGACTGGGTCGGATGTTCATGTGTCCTGATTCTCGCGTTGTCGAGGTATCGCCAATCTCCTTGCCGAACTCTTTGGAGACAGCCGCGCCGCCATAGACACCATGGTCGTCTTGGTAGAATGAGGAACCAGACAAAGTTCCCCCACGAGAAAACTGGTCTGATGTCATACCTTCACTGAAGGCAGATGGCAGTTTGCGACCTGACACTCGTTGAAAGCTGCGCTCGCCGCCGCTCAGGCTGGTCTCTGCAGTTTTGCCCGACAGACCAGAGAAGCGATTGAGGAAAGCAATAGGGACAAGCGAGTTAGCAGTGGGAGGTGCTTGCCTCACAGACTGGTTGTTGTCTGTACGATCATCTCCAGTAAGCTGTAGGGCGCCGCCTCGTTTCCGTTTATGGCGTCGCAGAAGCAGTAGTATTATGGCTAGGACAAGCGCGGCACCAGCAAGGCTCCCTACGATACTTCCAACTACTTTGGGTGTTTCGAGAGGGGAAGGGCTATTGTCGGCCTCGGCGCCTGATATGGATGCTGTAGTGGCAGCAGGTACAGCGGCCGTCCCAGGCGCGTCGGTGCCCCCGCTGCCATTGTAAGCAGTTGAAGTCGGATTATCCGAGGTAGTCACGACGCTGCCGTCAGCAGACTGCGAGGTGAGCGAGGCTTCGGCAGATGATGTACTGCTGGATGACGGTAGAGAGTGCGAGGATGAAGTTGAGCGAGATGGCACTGCCGCGATTGATGCGAAAAGTTGGCTTGACGTCGAAGCTGAGATGGTGTCGAGAGAAGCAAATGAAGAAGACGGCAACACGGATGCCGTGCTGGATGATGTTGTGTTTGCGGAGAAAGTTGAAGCAGAAAGGATTGGCGAATCTAGGAGGGTAGATGGCGCGACAGCGGTGTCGGGTACGGGGGTTGGAGATGGCGATGCACTGACTGGACCCGAGGTAGCTGCGACTTGGACAACAGGATTGCCAGTGGAGAAGGGATAGGCGGGGACGGTCGGTACGTTCAGATAACTAGGAAACGGCGGTACGGCGGGAACAGACGGGACTGCAGGTAAAGCCACAGTAGGGACTGAAGGCACCGAGGGCACCAGGGGCAATTCAGCCGCTGAAGGAAGCGGCTGCTGGGCTGGAGGGGCGACTGACTTGTTGGATGGTAGGGCGGCGTGGTTCGAGGGTTGCGGTGTTACAGGAGCTAAAGTCTCCTGAGCGAGCAGACTGCCGTTGCCGTCGACAGTTGCGACAACTTCGACGGCAACGGTCACTACTCGAGTGTTGCCTTGGGCTGCGCGGCGGTGGAAGAAACGATGACCTCTGCTCATATTCTCTCTGCGGTTGGATTTCCCGTCAAGGCTCGGTGGAGGGGATTCGTTTTCCCGCCGATGCAGGGCGGGTACAGGAAGTTCTTGGTGGGGGAGGATTTGGGGGCGGTGACGGTAGCGCGAATCGACTCTCGATATGGTGGTGGGAGTTGGGGGGCTATCCATAAAGTTGCAGACGATGCTCTCAGAGAATCGGGGGCGAACGAGGCGTGTTGGGCGAACATGTGTTGTAGAGACAGTAGGGTTCCAGTCAATGGACAAAGGTAGCGTGTATGAGCGAGTGAATGTCGAGAAAAGAACGGACGCCGGATGAGTGGCTGAAGGAGGGTCTGGAGAGGGCGACGATCAGCATGCACGAGGAGAGGATTGGGGAGTCGAATTGGATAAGCGCACGTGTGAAGCAGGTCAAGGGTGCCGCATTGGCTTCGCGATGGTGTCGCGCGAGGGAGATGGCAGGCCAGGGCAAGACTCGGGAGAGGGAGAGAGAGGGGGAGAGGGAAAGGGAAGAGGAGAAGGGCGAGGATAGAGGCGAGGGTGCGCAGGTGGACGGGACGGTTGACGGGAAGGAAAACTGAGCGACGTCGCTTTCGTCGTGGCAGCAGCGGCGGGAGGGAAGAAACGAGGGCGCACACTGACACGCACACAGACACAGACACAGACACAGGCTCGGTCCTCTATGTTTCTCTTCTTTCTATTTCTTCTCTCTGCCTCTCTCTGCCTCTCTCGTCGCCTGCACTCTGAGCACGAACCAAACGGTTTGGCGTCGTCTGTAGCAGCTAGGCCGTGGGAACGGACCCTTGGGGGAAGGAGTGATTGGCGCGCAAGCGAGATAACATGTCCAGGAATAGAAGGATCCACCGACGCACCACCACATAGCACGGCTCACCCTGGGCGAACCAAGGTCCAATTGCCATGACGATGCATGACATGGCCACGGTTAATTCTCTGCTCTCTCTATGTCTGCATCACTCTCCGTCCATCTCCCTCGCCCTCTGTCTGTGGTGCACGTCTCGGAGATTTCAGCGTACCATGGTACAGAGCGCGCGTGCTAGCCATCCGTCCCGCTTGCACCTGCAGTGGCGCGCCATAGGGATTCTGGAACGCTGGTATGCAGGTCCGTGACCCACCAACAAGTCTATTATTCTTAGCTGCCCCGTCGCACCCTGCACCTCACAAAGACACGACTCGTTTGCCGCTGCCTGGCGTATTGCCAAGTCACCCTGTTCTGCTGCCCTAGCCAGCCTCGCCCAGCATCCGTGGCTGTTGTATCTGAGCCTTGCCCGTCTGAGCCTCTACCTCGTTTTGTTGTTCGCACCTAGCAATGCCCGTATTAATCAAGTGAGCATTGCGCGATACGACTCCGCGCATCGCATCTAGCACCGGTGAGGCGCAGCCGCGTATAGCTTGCCGCCGCAGAACCCCACATTGCCCCTCCACGCTGTAGAGCTATGGCTATGCTGGCATTCCCATATAACTGCAGCTTTCTTCAATAGCCATGCACGTAGCCACCATTTGATGACCTGCGCAGCCATGACGTCGCCTACCCTCCAAGCTGCTTCAGCCTATATGCCCCACCAAAGCCGTCCACCACCACCACTACCACCGCGGGAATCCACCCCAGCTAACAGCACCCCTCCACCCTATTCCCCCATTGCCATGTCTTCACAGGACCCGCGATCCTCTTCAACTCAATCGCTCGTTCCAGATCCAGCGCTTGAAGAGGCTGGTCGCCGACGCCTACTCCTCGTCTACATTCATGGCTTCATGGGCAATGAAACTAGTTTTAGGAGCTTCCCCGCCCATGTCCACAACCTTGTCACCATTACTCTCGCAGAATCCCATGTAATTCACACAAAGATATACCCGCGATACAGATCAAGAGATTCGCTTGAAATTGCGAGAGACAATTTCTCAGCATGGTATGATATACGCCTTGACCTTTCCAACCCAACTGACAGCCGTCAGGCTAGCGCCGCACGAAGACCAATGGACCGACATCATCTTGCTCGGCCATTCTATGGGCGGACTACTCGCTGCAGATATTGCTCTAGTCTTCCGCCATCGCATCATTGGTGTCGTAAACTTCGATGTACCTTTCTTGGGCATGCATCCGGGTATTATCAAAGCAGGTCTAGGCAGCATCTTCAATGCACCACCAACCCCACAAGATGCCATCGCACCAGACCCCAGCCTAGGTCAGAGGCCCAGCAGGATGAGCACAATCTTCAATCCAAAGCCTGTTGATCCAAACTACAACCCGGCTTTCCCCAACGACGTTCGCCTGCCAAATCGAAAGGGATGGGAAAACAGTGTGCACTGGTTGACTAAACACTACAAAGACGGGTTGAAGGAGGCCACCAAAGGCCTTGTGAAATCACACTTTGAATTCGGCAGCGCCATGGCCGATTATAAGGAGCTGAAGGACAGATACGCCAGAATCCGAGCGCTGGAAGAAGATGACGAGGCCAGAAGAAAGAATGGATACCCTCAGTTACGCACGGTACCCCGAGTGCGTTTCATCAACTACTATACCGCTAGTACGGGAAGGCCTAAGAAGCCAAAGTCTCCCAGGTCCTCGTCTCTGAAGTCGCCTTCCCCGTCGCGCTCTGGCAGCCGTCAATCGCAGCCTCTCGACGGCAGTGTGGACGCTTCGCCGGACACGTCAAAGCCCCATCGTCTCCATCTACAGAAAATAGAGAGTACCGGAAGCGTTTTAGCGGCATCATCGGAGCGAGAGCTGACTCATATCCACCCCGAACCGATAGCTGACTCACCCCGGGAGTCTATCGAGAGCCGACAAGATCCGAAAGAAAGCGTGGAGTGGAGCACATCTGAAGAACAGCTTGCTGCTACTATCTCTGCAGAATCCCATAGATCGCACCGTGCATCCATCGAGAAAGAGGGCCCGGCTGATCTCCCAGACATACCACCCATTCCCCAGGAGCCGCCATTCGTGGATTTACTGCACTTCACAGACAAGACCCAGCGCAAAGCTGCAGAGAAAGAACACGACCAAGCACTGAAAGACTATCAAAAAGCCATCAAAACGCGAAACAAAATCATCAATGAGCGCACTAAGTTAGAAGAGAGGTGGGAAAAAGATAGAATGAAAGAGAAGAAAGCGCAGGAGAAAGAAGAGAAGAAGAGGGAGGAAGAGCTCAAAAAGGAAGAAAGAAAGGAACAGGAAAGATGGGAGAAAGAAAAGAAAGAACACGACAAGGCCGAGAAGAAGAGAGAGCAGGAAACGGAACATGTGTCAGCAGAGGAAAAACAAAGGCAAAAGGAAAGAGACCAGCGCAAAGCAGAGGCTGAACAAAGAGAGGCAGAGGCACGACAGAGACAAAGAGAGGCAGATTTGCGGCAAGGGAAAATACCTGCAGAAGAGAGACCAGAGCCTGTGCCCGTGACAACTGAGCTTGAGGAAGACGTGGGCGCCATGCAGCTGGGGCTTCAGGAAGCGCCTCAAGACGGGTCACAAGGCCCCTACGGCCACTATGAATTCTCTCGTAGCGGAATCATGAATCAGACCCCACCAGACAGTCGCGCCGACTCGTCCTACACGCTCTCTACCACCGACAGCCAGAGTAGCCATCTGCCTCGCGCAGACTCGGACGGAAACATGGCTGCCAAGTCCAAAAAGCTGAAGAAATTCTGTATGCTGCCACCAAAAGACGCTGATGGCAACAAAGACCCGACGTGGATCGAGGTCTTTATGGAGAACATGGACGAGGTCACGGCGCATACGTCTCTCTTCTTTGTGAATGAGACGTATGAGCGCCTCGTTGGGGATGTTGGCGCAAGAATAGAAGATTGGGTTCGGGAAGCGGATAGTATGCGCGTGATAGGCGACATGGGAGATGTCAAGTCATAAATCGTACTTGTTTCACATGGCGTTAGATACCCCGATTGAGCAAAAAAGACTATCATGAATCAAGTCCTGGCAGCCGTAGCCATTATTTCCCCCCTCCCAATCTCATACCCGAGAACTCCATCCCATCTGCGGCGCAATGAACATGATGCGTCCTCCCATGACCAGTGCCCAAACCGCCAACCCTAATATGCCTGATCCTCCATTTGCCATGCCTGCCCATACGCCAGCAGCTACGCCCCACCCTAGGCTCAGTGTTCCCAGCAACACAACTACTTGCTCGCTGCCCCGTATCGCCTCGTTGAACTTTTCAACAAACGGTATACGCGTCTGGTTCCTATCGTTCCAGAAATTCGACATGTGGACGCGAGATAGGTACAGGGCCGCGCCATTCGCGACACCAGCCCCAATCAACACGGTCGGCGAGGCGAGACGCGGTGCAAACACGAGGACGGCCGAGGTCAAGAAACTCAGTATTAACTGTACAAATGTCATATAGTTGATTAGCTTCTCTCTCTCTCTCTCTCTCACTCCCCCCCAAACACACACACATTTCTTGTGACATCTTCTCCATGTACATACAGTTATAGTCCCACTAGCCTGCGTTGTCCGCGTCTTGTGCAGTTTCTGCGCTGCGGTGTTGGACCATTCTGCGGCCTTTTCGCTCTTTCGCTCGTATAGCTGCAGCCGCGTGATGTTTTGGTACGAGAGGTGGAGACCGTAGGCGCTGAAGGCGGATGTGAGGCCGAGTTGGAGGATGCTAATGCTGGATATCGAGGGCGATAGCATGGCGAGTGGAACGGGTGGTAGGGGCTAAGGTGAGTGAAGTTTGGGAGTTTGTTGCGGGGTCAAGAATTGGGTGGTGATGATGGTGCTGGTGGTGGAGCAAGCAGAGACCGACGTCATCGCCTGCTTTCTTTCCCCCATGGGCTTCTGCCGGCGGGCGCGGCCACGTTCTAGATTGTGTGGCCAGCCTCTTTGCGCCTAAGCAATGACTGTCATAGCGTCTTCGAGTATTGACTCTGTAATTAGCCAAACTGCCGAGACCCCTAGCAGGCGCTACCGAGGTAGGTTCAAAACGAGTCGCGCCATAAAATCTTGTCCGGAGCAGTAAAGTTGGAAACGAAACGCCAAATTTGGACTACGGCCTGCCTCTGAGGAAGGCCTGACTGTTAACGCGTTACATCAGCACGTGCTCGCTTGACTAGCGTCAGCATCGTTTCATGTACGGCCTGTTCCGTTGCGCATCGTAACATGAGCGTAAACCGTTGGGATGAGCTCAAAAGTGCGCGTTGCATGTCGGAGATGCCGGATCAAAAGGATCAAAGTGCGACTCCGTCTTCTGTTACGTCTGATCCCTGTGCTTACAGACAAATTATAGTGTGATGGCAGCATCCCGGCCTGCTCCAATTGTCAGAAAGCGCATGAGCTGTGCATGGACGTCGATGGGCGCAACAAGTCCATCTCTATTCCTCGCAACTTTGCTGCAAATGCAAAGGCACGCATTCGGTGGCTAGAAGATCATTTAAAGCAGTGCAAACCTGACTTGGACTTGCGCGATGGTCCACGCGTCGACTTTGCCTTTTTGGACCCTGTCGAAACTCCCATGCCTCCCGCGGTCTATGATTGTACACAGTCTACTGATATAAACAATCCAGAGCGTGCATCAACTGTAGGCAAGCGGCCGTCTTCGCTCATTTCAGACCAACCGCCGTCAGACGCCTTCACATATGAGGCTCGTTTTGCAGCGCTTGACCTGGGGCTGCTTACTCTGAATTCCGACTCTCGGCAAATGCACTACCTGGGAACGTCTTCTGGGAGGTTGTTCACATCACTTATTGGGGCACCATCCTCTGAGAGAGTCACTTTTGCCAGGGGAACCAAATCTCCACGTCCGCCTGCTTTCTCCAATCCACGCGCCCCTGACACGTCCGCGCATGCCCGCTGTTCCAAAGAGTCTCTACAGTCTCTTTACAAGACCCTCAGGAAGACGATGCCGTCAAGAAAAGAGACTGATCTTCTCCTGGAGACATACTTCCGCGAGATTCATTCCGATTACCCATTTTTGCATCCTAGTTCGTTGGCAAGTGCTGTGGAAGCCTTGCATTGTTGCGTAGATGCCGATGAGACTACCGAGATTGGTCATAATGGCTGGCTGTGTACAGTCGAGGCTTTTGCATACAATGGAGAAGCCGACCACACAAAGCATACACCTATATCAGTATTCACGGCCACTTTCCATGCCTACATGGTCTTCACATTGGCAGCCGTCATTAGGACACGGCGACGACTGTTTGATTTTGCACCCGATCAATTCTACCGTGTCGCGCTATCTGTAGGCCACCATTGCTTCTCGAGTACCTCTCTCGCCAGCATACAGGCAATCCTTCTCATGGCGGTACACACTCTTGTCGGACCCGCAGAAGTCAATATCTGGACGCTAACCTACCTCGCCATGGCGCACTGCATCGATCTTGGACTGCACCGCTCTCCAAGCCCTAGTGATGGTGTTTCCAAGTCAACTGTGCTGATACGCAAGATGATTTTCTTCAGCGTATATCATCTCGACAGGTATGTTTTGCTTACCCAATGTCCTATTCAACCGGCACATTGGCCAATACCGTCTTGATGGCACTAGCAGTATCTTTATACTTTTAGCATGCATATACTTGATGAGACGGTCCGGCTACCCTATACTATTCAAATATTCTTTTTACCTACAATTGACGTCTTGCAGGTCCGTCGCTGTTATTCAGGGTCGACCGCTAGGCATCCGAGATGAAACCTTCGACCTCGAGCTCCCCAACTTGGATGAAATCATCGACGCCGCAACGAGCATTCCGCAAAGCCCAACCATCTCTGAGCTCCCCCTGGCTGGAGACTTAGTGTATACTATGCACCGGTTTAAACTAGATCCCATCTTCTCTGAGACCAAGCTACTCTTCTATCATTTGCCATCACAGATCAGCGTGTATGCTTGGCCTGCCGACCATGAGTCGTCTCAACACAAGATCCAGCACAAGCTTGACACTTGGCGCCATGAACTTCTCAGTATTGGCAAGGTAGACGCCGCGTGTAAGGAAACTCGACAAGTGTGTCAGATGTATGAGCTCAAGTTGATGAGCCAGTACTTTGCAGCAATGATACTCTTACATCAACCTTCCCAGGCTATTCCGCAGCCTAGTGAGCGATCGCTGCTGTTATGCGTGGGTACTACCCTTGAATAAGATGGCAGAGTCATTCGCTAATCGGTCGCCGTTTTTCTCTCAGTACCAATGCGCTGCGAATCGTTTGACGTCGTACAACGATCTTTACTACATGGAAAGTTTCTGTCCCACTTGGAGGGACATTCAAGGGGTCTTCTCGTCTGGAGCAACCATGATATACTGCTTGTGGACGTCGGCACTAGTCCGCGAATCCAGCACCACAGCGGAAGTAACCAGAGACCTCAGAATTTGCACAAATCGTACGTAACATCAACGCCGAAACAGATGGTGAAGTACATACTAAGGTGTTACGCCGAGATACAGTGCTCAGCATCGGCGGTGAATCGTGGCCTTCTGTCAAAAAGGGCGCGAAGAGCTTTACTCGCGCCATGGATGCATTGCTAAGGGAACTCGATCCTGCCGCAGAGAACAGACGAGAAGCTGCTACTGAAGAAGGGTATCGAGCAACTCAGCGTAGGCGGCTACGGAATGATCACTCACCGACTATCCGACGCGATTTAGCTGAGCATGCCGGCTTCATTTCGCAGTATACCGATCCCATCTTTCCAGCACAGCCCGACGACGAGACGCCGAATACCTGGATGCTGCCCAATGAAGTTACATGGCATCACGACGCTTCAGCCTTCCATGAGACGATTCCAAGCTCTAATCAGGATACAGCATATTCTGGAGTGGTTGAAGACTTTATCAGTGAGTTCCTACGCGATGATGCAGCGTGGAATCCATTCTAGAGTCACTATTCACCTTTACACTGTGCATTTTTATCTTCGTTCTGGCTGTGGCGCATGGTGAAGATTCCGAGTTCTGTCTCGCCCGGTACAGGGCGAACTAATAATTGCGGTCCGTTGTCCAGAACGTATCGCAAAAGAGGAAGGTATTTTGTTTGACTAGATTGCATTCTATGAAGGGTGGAGTGCAATTACAAAAGAGACACGGAATACTACTAATAGAAGACAGTCCAATATTAGGATCTTATATCAGTCTACTGAGGTTACTATCAAAGGAGTGCTCCGGGCCCGGAGTGCTCCAGGGTCCCACGGCCTAGTCTGGCAATGATCTTTCCCTAAAGGGGATTAGAACCTCATACTTGTCGCTGGAACCATCTACCACCTGCTTTGATATCGTGCGTGGCGCGAATACCTACCGACTCTTCGTCTTGTTCACATCACCATATCTTTGCTAATGTTGATAGTTAGAGGCCCAGCGCGGAGACATCTGCTGCGTCGAAAATATAACAGTTGTGTCAGGAGCATATCAACGATCACACCCCGGGTTTGCATCAGCCGCTTCGATCCGGACACACGACTTGACTACGGCCGACAGATTTCGCAGCTAGAGGCTGTAAGACAAGGCTCGCGCCGCCCATTGACCCTAACCGAAAAACTACTTTACAGCCACCTCTACACTTCAGAAGAGCATCATTGGTCCATCGACAATATCAGGCGCGGTGAGACGCTTTTACATCTACGACCGGATAGAGTCGCATGCCACGATGCAACAGCGACCATGGCATTGCTACAATTCATCAGCGCTGGTCTCCCAAAAGTTCAAATCCCAACCACGATACACAGCGATCACCTTGTCGTATCGCGTGATGGCGCGGACGAGGACTTGATCCGTGGGATGGAAGAGCATCGTGAAGTGTACGCCTTTCTAAGTAGTGCGGCAAAGAAATATGGTGTCGGTTGTTGGAAACCTGGAGCAGGAATTATCCATACTACCATCTTCGAAAAGTACGCCTTCCCTGGGGGCCTGATAATCGGAACCGACTCGCACACGCCCAATGCTGGCGGCATGAGTATGCTGGGAATAGGAGTCGGAGGCTCGGATGCGGTGGATGCTATGGCAGGTATGCCATGGGAGCTCATGAGCCCCGAGGTCTTGGGCGTGCGACTTACGGGCAGCCTGCGTGGGTGGGCGTCGACTAAAGACATCATATGCAAGCTCGCAGGCATGGTCTCGGTTACAGGTGGCAAAGGGAAAGTCATCGAATTCTTTGGCCCCGGAACGAAATCCTTGGGAGCAACTGCCATGGCCACGGTGTGCAACATGTCGGCCGAAGTTGGATCAACGTCGTGCATCTTTCCATATTCCGAGGCTACGCGCAGATACTTGACGGCGACCAAGCGCGCGGATATTGCGGAATTGGCTGAGGGCTACCGTGATGCTTTGTTGGCAGCTGACGAAGGCTCTGAGATGTATTATGATCATATCATTGAGATGGATCTGAACACGTTGGAGCCACACATCAATGGCCCCTTCACCCCCGATCTTTCTCACCCTCTGTCCCAACTGAAAGAAGCTGCTACAAAAAAGGAATGGCCGATTGAAATCAGCCACGCCATGGTAGGAAGCTGTACCAACAGCTCATACGAGGACCTCTACAAAACATCACAGCTCATTTCGCAAGCCAAGGCTGCTGGTCTAACGAAGGTCAAGACACCTTTCATGGTCTCTCCCGGCAGCGAAGAGATTCGCGCAACTGCAGAATCGGAAGGCATCCTGCAGGTCATACGCGATGCTGGTGCTGTTGTGATGAGTGCTACGTGTGGCCCTTGTGTAGGGCAATGGCAGCGCACAGATGCCGACGTCAAGGGCCGTGAACGCAACACAGTAGTATCGAGTTTTAACCGCAACTTTGTCGGTCGGCACGATGGAAACCCCGAAACCTGTTCTTTTGTAACATCACCGGAAATGGTCACTGCGTTTGCATACTCGGGGCGGATAGACTTCAACGTTGAAACGGACTCTCTCCCAATGAAGGGATCAAACGCGAGGTTTCGGTTTATGGCGCCAAAGAGCGTCGAGTTACCTGGCTCATTCGCGGCTGGCAAGGATCTTTACCAGGCTCCAGTACAAGACGCCGAGGAAGTGACTGTCAAGATTGACGCCCGGTCCGATCGTCTACAGCTACTTGAGCCGTTCGAGCCATGGTCAAAAGGCTTGGGAGAAGATGTACGGATCTTGGCAAAGGTCCAGGGAAAGTGCACGACGGACCACATATCGCCTGCAGGCCCTTGGTACAAGTATCGCGGCCACTTGGACAACATCAGCAACAACATGCTCCTCGCCGCCTCCAATGCATTTCTCCCATCAGACCCGCAGATGCTGGGCCACACTATCCATCCCGAGACCAACAAAGTCGGCCTCATACACGAGGTGGCACGGGATCTACGACAGCACGCAATAAGATGGTGCATTATCGGAGACTGGAATTATGGAGAGGGATCATCGCGCGAGCACGCAGCTCTCGAGCCACGCTTCCTCGGCGGCATTGCGGTCATAGCACGTTCTTTCGCCCGGATCCACGAAACAAACCTGAAGAAGCAAGGCATGCTCCCGCTGACATTTGCGAGGCCGCACGACTACGAGCGCATTCGGTTGGGCAATCGCATTACGCTACGAGGTGTTGAAGACGGCGAACTACGGCCGGGAAAGCAGGTCAGTATGCATGTTATATGCACGGATGCAGGGGAGTGGATCGCACCGCTCAACCATAGTTACAGCGAGGGGCAGTTGAAGTGGTTGAGGGCTGGCAGTGCGCTGAATCACATCAAGCAGACGACTCTGGCATGCTGAGACGATGAATTGGCTAATACGGTTATGGTGCATGGCGACGGCTCTGCTCAGCGGTTTGGTGAACGAAATATAGCTTCGGCGGTGCTAAGTACCTACGTGGTGTTGAGCCGCTCCCGAGGTCGGCTAGAAGAGGCTAGTTGTATAGAATAAAATATGTATAAAGCCTTCTAGTGCTCACGGAACCCCGCGCTTGATCATCTTCAAGCCTATTGGCTACAGCCCCACGCCCATCAACCCACACTCGCCGACGCGTTCCTGGAGCCGCTCTCGCGGCTAGTCGAGGCATGTGTCTTGACTTGTCCGTGGTCTGTTGTCACTGTTGCTCGAGTTTCAACGATTCTTTACAATGGCTCAGAGAGTGCTTCTTCGTGCAGGTGGCCTGCGACCCAGCCTGGGTCGGGTTCACTACACCATCCGCTCCTTTAGTACCGTTCTCGACACTCCTGTAGATCCTGGGACGCAACAAATACGCCCCACTACTCTGCGGTCATCTGTATTCGAGGACGCACGCAATGCAAAGACGCCCAGGACAAATTGGACCAAGGAAGAGATTGCAGAAGTCTACAACACTTCGCTGATCGACCTTACGTATGCATCGGTATGTTGGACCGTTCCTGTATCCCAACCTCCCCCCCCCCCCCTACTCATGACTCGCCTTGTAGGCCTCTGTCCACCGCCGATTCCATGATCCTGCTGCTATTCAGATGTGCACGCTGTTCAACATCAAGACTGGTGGCTGCAGCGAAGATTGTTCCTACTGTGCGCAGTCGTCGCGATACGACACTGGCCTCAAAGCCACGAAGCTGAGCTCTGTTGATTCGGTTCTGGAGGCTGCACGCGTCGCAAAGGAGAATGGCAGCTCGAGGTTCTGCATGGGGGCTGCATGGAGGGACATGAGAGGCCGCAAGACCAACCTGAAGAATATCAAGGAGATGATCAAGGGTGTGCGTGGCATGGGTATGGAGGCATGCGTAACCTTGGGCATGGTGGACGCCGCGCAAGCAAAAGAGCTGAAGGATGCTGGGTTGACTGCATACAACCACAATGTAGACACCAGCCGGGAGCACTACCCAAGTGTCATCACGACACGCACATACGACGAACGGCTCAACACCATCAAAAACGTCCAGGAAGCGGGCATTCACGTTTGCACCGGTGGAATCCTTGGGCTGGGAGAAAAGGCTCGCGATCACGTTGGTCTCATCCACACTGTCGCTACGTTGCCAGCCCATCCCGAGTCCTTCCCAGTCAACGCCCTGGTACCCATCAAAGGCACCCCACTTGGAGAAACACAAGCAATCTCATTTGATGCTATCCTCAGAACCATTGCTACTGCACGACTTGTACTCCCGACCACCATCATTAGACTTGCTGCTGGTCGTCACACCATGCGCGAAGAGAAGCAAATCATGTGCTTCCAAGCTGGCGCCAATGCTGTTTTCACCGGCGAGAAGATGTTGACCACTGCTTGCAATGGCTGGGAGGAGGACAAGGCAATGTTTAATAGGTGGGGGTTGAGGCCAATGAAGATGGAAGAAACCATAGGCGAGAAGCGCAAGCTTCCTGGACAGGATGAGGCCGAAGCTGTCGTTGCGGCTGCTGAGGCTGAAGCAACTGTACAAGCTCTTGCTTGAAAGTTGGTATCAAGTCAAGTCAAATCAGTCTTAGCCACAATCACATTGTATTCCAACATTTGTCACAGCGAGAGCACAATGTAGTGCACTCTTCCGCCACACCCTGAAGTGGCACATTCATCAAAAGAAGAGCATAACAGGACACACTATTCTTTTGAAGACCTTGATAAAGCGAGCGCATCATGATTAGAGCCTGGATCTCTTCGACGTATAACTACGATCGCTTTCCTGTGATTCTAATGTTTGGCTTTCGCACCACTTCTGGAGCGCTAACACAAGCTTCTCGACCTCCGTTGCAGTATTACCTGCATGCAGACATATCCTAACCCTCTCCGTGCCTATTGGCACAGTCGGCGGCACGACCGCTCTTACCATCATGCCACGACTCTGCAGAAAGCTGGCAAGCGCTTTTGGCTTCACCAGTTGTACCGCGAAGATGGGCGACTTTGGGCATACACTTGGAATCTTCAGCGCGCGACGAGCAGTACCGGAGACGTCCTGAAGGTCTTTGAGTTTCGCATAAAGGGTTTGCGTAAGTAGGTGTAGATGAGTCTGTAGCGCGTCGCTCTGACCAGACTGGAGCAGCGCATATGACGAGCGAATCAGAGCGAGTGAAGGGTAGGATAGGAACGTGGTGTAGATGAGGGGCCGCGCGTAATTGATCAAGTAGTGTCGTAGCGTATCTGAGCCCAAAATGATTGCTGCATTGGTATTCAGCGTCTTGACCCAATCCAAGGAAGAAGCAGGTCCACATGTACTTACCCCCATTTGCTGCTAATGCTTTCCCAAAAGTATGCAAGCGTGCAAAGATGCGCTTTTCGAGACCGAGATCGCACACTAAACCTCTTCCTTGTGAGCCCAGCACGCCAGTTGAGTGCGCTTCATCTACAACGATGTAGATACGCCCCGGACCCATTGTTTCTTCAGCCACATCTACCATGCCTTGCAGAGGCGCCACGTCGCCATCCATACTGTAAATAGACTCAACCGCAACGAAGACGTTACACGTGCCTCGTTGCACGCCGGGATGAGTTTGCCGGAGCCGCAGCAGAACCCGTCGCAGCTCAGCCACGGAGTTGTGCTGAAAGGGTAATGTGCTGTCTACCCTGGAAAGCCTCATGCCATCATGCACACTAGCATGTACAAGTTCATCGTAAACAATGACATCGCCAGGTTGCGGTACCGACGCGAAGAAGCCCGCATTCGCATCGAAACCGCTGTTGAAAAGCAGTCCGGCCTCTGCGCCATGGAACGCTGCAATCTCCTTCTCCAGCTCTTCTGCATAGGTGGAATTGCCGTCGAGAAGTCGCGAGCCTCCGCTACCTAGCGGCCGACGCGCTTTTTGAAGCTCTTTTTGAAGCTCTTCAAGATACACAGCCTTGAGCTGCGGCGAAGTGGACAGCGAAAGGAAATCATTGGAGGAGAAATCGGTCTGGCCAGGTCTGGGTAGGGTCAGGTTGCGTAATGTAGAATTGGTGCGTCGCCGGTCGAGAAGGTCGCGTAGTTTCTCTTCCAATCCCTTCCGCGTTGTTGCATCTTCTTCCATTTCTCGCCGCGTTCACATGGATCTGGATGGGACCCCGTAGCAATAACGTGATTGTCGACCTTTCTGGGGGACGCGGGCGTGCTGCACTAAGCCGCTACGTTTTGGTAGCTACCTAGGTATCTACAGTGGGACAGAACGTGGGGTTTGCCGCGACTTTCCGCCTGCAGACATCGCGCCGTCAACGCCTATGGCTAGTGCTTGACAGCGGGACTCCTCGTCATCAATTAGCTAAAACTTTGTATATGTGTTTTTTTCTCATCGAGTGTGCCGCCGGACGTGCGGAGACGCGGCGATTGACTCATTCAATTTGTACCTGCATGGCTAGGGTTTCTGGCCGAGGGGTTGCTAGCGTCCCCTCCGCACTTGTTTAGTCTACCTAGGTAGCCGGCTCCGATCAGTCCGATGAAGCCCTGCATGCAACTCGACTCCATCTGCCCTGACTCAATTGCAAGACAAAGAGAAACATGGCAAGGGTTTCAGGAGGATTGTGGAAGAAACTCATTGCCGTGCAGATATATGGTGCAAATACCGGAGTGGGAAAAACTGTTTTTTCGACGCTTCTTGGCACTCACTTTGCCAAGAGGGCGGGTACGACAAAATGGAGGGTGCAGTACATCAAGCCGGTATCAACAGGTCCGGCAGATGAGGCGGATGATAGGTAGGAATGCAGCTATATACTGCTATGACTACCTATACGCAATATATGCTGACCAGGACAGCTACGTACAAAAGTACAGTGGGCGACGTGTTTCTACACTGTTCAAATTTGATGAAGCCGTCAGTCCACACGTTGCAGCTCGAGGTGCGAACCTTCTCGTGAGTTCTCATACGTCATCCGATGATACCAAAATCATTGACCAGCCTAGCCTAGTGATGAACTCATCAGTCAGACCGTCTTCAAAAGTGTGCAGCAGGAAGCGAGCGCCATTTCGTTGGAGAAAGAGACCATGGGCCTTGCAATAGTCGAAACAGCTGGTGGTGTGCTCAGCCCAGGACCCTCAGGTACCCCACAAGCCGATATCTTCCGGCCACTCCGACTTCCCTCAGTGCTCGTAGGAGATCACCGTCTAGGTGGAATTGCATCGACCATCTCCGCCGCCGAGTCTCTAATCCTGCGAGGGTACGATCTCGACGCGGTAGTGTGTTTCAACGATGGTAGTAAGTATGAGAACGCCCAATATTTAGAAGACTACTTCAGAAACATGGGCATATCGGCTTTCACACTACCCTGGATACCGAACATGCATGGCATCGGGGCAGGCACGAAAGAGGAGACCGACAAGATGCAGAACTACTACAAGTCTCAGAGCGATGAGAAGTCTGTCGTAGGTATAGCCACAAGGCTGCTCGAACGTCACAGCGAACGACTTGGTAATCTAGACACCATGGCGTCGCGGACAAACAAAGCTATATGGCATCCATTTACGCAACACAAGCATTTGAAAAGCCCAGAGGAAATCTTGGTCTTTGACTCTGCATATGGCGATTATTTCCAAGTCAAGCAATCCACTGGAACACCAGAGACCGCCGAGGACCGTTCGATGCTGTACCCTGCATTCGATGGCTCGGCATCGTGGTGGACACAGGGGCTTGGTCATGGTAATCCCCGACTCGCATTGGAAGCAGCCCACGCCGCAGGGAGGTATGGCCACGTCATGTTCGCCGGCGCGACACACGAACCAGCTCTAGTTCTTGCGGAGAAGATGCTGCGAGATTCATCTAATCCCCGTCTGAAGAAAGTGTTCTACACAGACAATGGAAGCACAGCGACTGAAGTGGGTATTAAAATGGCACTCCGAGCAGCGAGTAAACGCTACGATTGGGACAGTACCCAAGAGAACATCGGTGTTCTCGGTCTCAAAGGCAGTTATCATGGAGACACGATTGGAGCAATGGACGCGTCTGAGCCTTGCGTCTTCAATGAAAAGGTGGACTGGTACCGTGGGCGGGGATTTTGGTTCGACTATCCCACCTTCAAACTCAAAAAGGGTAAGTGGGTCGTTGAGCCACCGGATGGTATGGAATCAGAGCTGGGTCCAACGCAACACTTCGAAAACCAAGGCGAAATTTTCGACCTTGCCGCTAGAGGCCATGCCCATCGCTATGAAGCATACATAGAGAAGACTCTGGACGATTTAGTGAAAAGACAGGGGAGGAAGTTTGGCGCATTGGTCATGGAGCCTGTCGTTCTTGGAGCCGGAGGAATGATCTTCGTGGACCCGCTCTTCCAGCAGACTCTGGTACGTGTTGTACGTCAGTACGACTTCGCGAACGGCCCTCGAGTTTCCTCACCGTCCACCGAGGATAAATCCGCTTGGTCAGGACTGCCTGTCATGTTTGACGAAGTCTTCACGGGCTTGTATCGTTTAGGTCGCTTTTCGGCGGCTTCGTTCCTCCAAACGCATCCCGACATCAGTGTAAACGCCAAGTTGCTTACGGGTGGCTTGCTTCCACTTTCCATCACTTCCGCGAGTGAGTCTGTCTTCAAGGCTTTTTGGGGCGACGCGAAATCAGAAGCTCTTCTACATGGACACAGCTACACCGCACATGCCGTGGGCTGTCATGTTGCAAACACCAGCTTGCAGATAATGCATCGCGCAAGCACTAGTCAAGAATGGAAGGATTTTCAGCATGAATGGAGCCCCAAAGACGACAGCAGCTGCTGGAGTATGTGGTCCAAGTCCTTCGTTGATGGCCTATCACAACATGAGCGAGTCGAATACGTGAATGCTCTCGGCTCAGTTCTTGCCGTGTCGCTCGTTGACGAGGCGGGTTCAGGTAAGTCGCGTTACGCTTTTATGCACTTGGTCGTTAACATAGTATAGGATATACCTCTTCGGCTGCAGTGGGTCTACGCGATCAGCTTCTCCATCGTGTTTCTGGATCGCAGGTTCAGATTCATTCGCGCATTCTGGGCAATGTCATCTATCTCATGGCGGGCATCACGACGACGCCATCACATCTGGTAGATGTAGAGGCAGCTTTCGCTGAGAAATTGCACATGTATGGTAATAAATGAAGCGTACATACAGGGGCTCGGGAGAAAAAGATTGCAGGTTTACTTTCTGGGTCTACTCTTTCGCTACTCTAGCATTCAAAGCCGGAGTAATGAGCTAAGGGTTCTTTTTGCCAATTTGTCGTATAGGAAGAAAGCGATACTTCAGCAATGGGCAGATGGTATCAAGTGAAAGACGAAGGGCCACATTCAACTAAATCACGGGTAGACCATAGTAGCAATCTGCGCACTGGCCCATCTCATTCAATCTTGTCTGCAATCATAACCGCTCTCCGGGAACATTTGTGGCAGGGATATCAGCGATTTGTAACGAAACCCATCGAGAGAGACCAGCGGTATGTTTCAAGGTTGTGATGCGACTGATCTCAGTAAAACCTTTCCTTTCCCTAGCAATAATTTAGCTGATTTCGGCATGAAATAAGCCAGCTCTGGTGAGGCACGTCAATACGATCGCAATCATCTTTGTCCTCAATGTAACTTCTGATGACGCACACAAAAAGAAGACGAAGGTTTAATAGACAGCTTGTAGCCAAGGGCACCATCGATTCACGGCCGTGTAAACCCCTGATGCTCTCGGTACCCTACTCGCATGCCTGGCGATGATTGCTACCAAATTAAGTCTCGAGTAGTCCTGGAAGTCAGGTTCTGCAGCTTCTACTTTGGGAACGGTTATCAGCCTACTTTCCTAGTAAATGAAAAAACGCAGCACGCAAAGTTCCAACCCGTACATTGTATGACGGAGCATGTGAAAAGGCTAAGAATCTGCGTGTCGGCGCCACTCTTTATCACTCTCTGTGGCCAACCACCAACAAATACGAAATCGATGCAATCAACCACGCATGCGACTTGACCAGTCATTCACACAACCGAAACGCTCCCCAATCATTTTTGAGAGCACTCTTCAAGCGCGGGCTGTCCGTGAACATGTGCGGGTTCAGTTTGAAAATTGTATATCGGGTGTCTTGGCGTGGTACGGGTGCGTGCTTTTTTTTTTTGCAGTAGCTCAGGGCGTTCATTTCTAGACGAACGCTTATACTAACACCCAGATATATTGGAGTGAAACGCGCTAAAGAGGAGACCTTGGAGCTTGTGAGCTACATAGTGATGGGGCTCACGCACCAAGCTCGGCTAAAGCTGTCTACCTTCGACACCCTCAGCCTCATTCGTCACACCCAATGGGTAGCAATCGCACTGCTTCTGTTCGCTGACAGATGTATGAATATATGCATAGTACATCAGCTAAAAAGGCTAGGCCACCGCAGATGAGTCATACCTCTGAGGTCATTGGTCGAAGGGGCAGTGCATCAAGCTCCAAAAACTGTGGTACACTAAAACTCAGTGTCACCATGGATCTCAAATATGATTCTTGAAACTAAAACGCTGCAGTAATATCTCCACCTACATCGTTACCCACAATGGCGCCTGAGAAGTTCGCGCACTGGAACATGCTCCCCATCATGACCATGCCGAGGACGAAAGACTACGCAGGTCAGCTTCAGTCACTACTCCTTCGTCTTCCGCGGGAGCTTCGGGATCAGATATACCACCACCACGCCCAGGGAAGGCAATCGTACATTTACAAGAAAAGTACTACGCTACGCTACCAGAGCGAGTCTGCCCGAATCGAAGGGCTTGGTTTCTTGCTCACCAAAGAATCGTTGCGCATGAAATGAAAAACTTACCCTTTAAGAGCCTTACGTTTAGTACGCAGCATTCGGTTGATGACTGCTCAAGCTACATCGGAATCCGTTCCAGAGTTGCCAGGTTTCATTACCGTAAGTCGCGATTCTTCATACCAAGTATGACTGTTGATGCGACGTTTTGCTGTAGTGACCAACATCATCCAGGTTCAGAGGCAACGGATGCTCATTTGCGTGGCCGAATTACTTCAGGACCAAGACTTTGCCGACATCGCACATCAATACCCAATCATGAACACCTTCTTTCGTCAGGTACTATCGCAAGCGGCTATCTTGCAGAGCGACGAATGGTCAAGCGTACAGACGACCTTGATAAACAATCGCTTCAGCGAAGTATGTGTGGGTGCAATTATGCTGGCATTAGATCTTGCGAAAATGCGACAGCCGAGCCGGTTTGCTCGACTCGCCAATAAAGTTTTCGGTCAGGGACCATGTCCTATCGGGAGCTATCCAGGAGACATCTGAGCATACAACCTCTTCCATGGAGGAGCGCTTTCTGATGTGTACTCATGGCGGCCTGTACCGTGGTGCATGCCTGAAAAAGTGGAGCTCGTGAAGATGGAAGCTTTGCTATGTCAGCCAGGAGAAGAAGAGGTCCCACATGGTGTAAGCCGCGAGCTCCGCCACTCACACATGATGAATACGAGGTGCTATTTCTCCGCAGCGGCCGTATCGGTCCACTTTTGTAAGTACAAGGTGTCGCACAAAAGCAATGGCTCAATCTCCGCAAGATAACCCTGATCGAGGACCGCGCCTCTTTACCCTACCCTGTGTGCCACACGCGAGGGCTAATTCCAGTATGCCTGCAAAACACAGAACTACGCATTGAGAGACATCGGACTTTTGGATGATGTTTTACCCTTTGGCAATCCATGCAATCATAGCGTTCCATATGCACATATAGTTGGACTTGAATGCTTGGACGCAGTACTTCCATGGCTTGAGGAGAGTTTGCTATTGCCTGCCCACGGGATGCCTACACAAGCATTCCGGTTAATTGTCAGCGGGGAAATAAACGAGTCGATGCATGCTTTCGATGTATTGAAACAAATAGCCGCTATGCAAGATGCTATGCACGAACAATTCCGGTTCGAGGGGCTACAACCACCGGTTCCTTCACTCACGCACAATCCGCTTGAGTTGCCCATACACCTTCCTTTGTGTTATCGCAAGCAATACGGGGTATCATAGATGGCTCAGCCAACTTCCAGTTTACTGGAGACGTAGGGGAGGCCTGGGACCGGGATGCGCTCTTATTTGATAGGAGCGATTAGACAGTCGGCCAGTAGCAGAAAGAGTGGCGTATTCGGGTCCAGGCTAATGGCATAAAGACGGACTTCTGAACTAAGACGAATACGAGATACCAGATTGAGCCTGTAGGTTTCAGAATACGGTATAGAGTCGCGAGGAAAACCGACACTGTCTGTAACAATGGACGTCCAGCCGAGGAGACCTAAGTTAGGGCCTAGATCCTGCAAGAGTATCTGGGGGCTCGGAAATCTGGGTGCAGCCATGTGAATAGATATCTTGCAGCCATCCCCCAGCGGTTTTCTAGGTGCTCTGGTCGTCCATACAGGTCAAATATTCTGTCATTGCATTAGACTCGACTCACGAAAGCAGGCCCTAGCACCTTGATCAATGACTCGGATCACAAAAACTACCGTTCACGATATACTGAGTGTTGTATACACTTGAATGTTTCTTCAGGCCTTTGTCACTTGTAGATAGAGCGGACACATAAGCCTCGCTACAGAAATCTACCAGGCTAGCTCCTTTTTCTTAATAAAGGGTTCGCTAATTAAAGTTGCCAAATGGCTTCTCATGCTACCGACTGTCCGCAGAGAGGATCACGAACTTTACCCATAGTGAGCAGAGCAAATGTAGCGTCTACTCTATTGGTAACCTCATACCTCTCGCAGCCGTCGTCACATGAGATCACTCTCGTTGCCGCACTTGGTATTTCGTATGTGAATGGAGGGTCGCCTGCAGTGCTGCGAAACCGGCTGCAAGTGTTGAAAATGATGACAGAATTGGTTAGGTCAGAGCTTAGACCCCCAACGGGGCTCCCGTCGCCAATAACACCCTTTTGATTCACAGCTTCTGCGCTGGTACAACCCAGCGGTGTTCCTTTTGGCAGACACCATCTTTGGGGTAGGACTATTTACCACTAGTCTAACTATTACAACCTACGTGCACTTGAAGTTCCTTATGATCACAAAGTTATCAAAAACCCTCCGCAGTCACTGTACAAACCAACGTCTCAGCGACAGTCATAAGGCTTGCGCGAAACCAGAACAGATGAAGTTCCTTATGAGTCAGACCACTCTGTCTGGTGCAAAGGCACGACCAAAAGAGTAGCCAGTGTGCGTGTCGATCACAGTCAGCCCTAATCCGCGTACCATGGATCATCTTTGATTGGGGGGTCATCGGCTACACCATGTCATGAAATCCCAGACAAGTCGTCAATATATCAGGCACCCTCCTTCGAAGATACACCTTCGTGATCTGTACCCTTCATCATGGCCGCCAACAATGCGAGATCCAAGCAGTTCGCGCATTGGAACATGCTTCCTTTTATGACTAGCCCACGTACCAAAAACTACTCTGGACAGACGCAGTCGCCTTCCTTCCGCCTACCTCTCGAGGTCCGCGATGTCATTTACGAATACTGAGCAGAAGGCAGGAAGAAGCGTGTCTACGACAAACACACGGGAAAATTGCGTTATCTAGATGCTGCTGCTCAAGCTGAGAATCTTGGTCTGGTTTTTACTTGCAAGATTGCATCAGAGGAGCTCAAGAGTTCGTCGTATCAAAATATTGAGTTTCGTACTCATTGCTCGGCGAACGATGCGTCAGAGTTCATGGGTCTTCGGTCAAGAGCAGCGAGACTACATTACTGTAAGAGCAGGACATGCCATACCCCAAAATATGATATTCACTAACGCAGGCCAACTAGCATTCAACCTCATCCAGCTTCAGAGACAATACATCCTGATATGCGTTGCACGGCTGCTCCAACAAGCAGACTTTGGCACAATCAAGGCTCGCTTTCCGGCACTCGCATCTTGTTTCGCCAGGCCTTTGCAACAAGCAATATCATAACAAGCGGACGAATTATCTCATGTCATGGATATGCGCAGGGATGACTGCCTCACACAATAATTTGTCGATGCTCTCCTGCTTGCGCTGGATCTCGCAGAAGAACGCGATTCTGCCGAGTTTCGTAAGCGAGCATCGCGGGTGCTGGGACATGCTCGGTGCCCCATATATAACTGTTCAGGTCTCGCTCACTCTAATATTTTTGTTGAAACAGCTCTTCACAGTGTCCTCTCTTGGAGGCCAGATCCTTGGTGGATTCCCACGGAGAACTAACTCGCCGAAATGGAGGCCCTTGTTTTCCAATCGGGAGATGAGAGTCTTTCCTATCACTGGGAACGCCAGACCCAGCATGAACTGGCCAAGAACGTGAAATACTAATTTTCTGCTGCGGCAGTCGCCATTGATTTCTGTAAGTGGCCTCGAGTATCCGACATAGAACAGTCGACTTACACATTGACTAGTAAAGAAGCTCCCGGAAGCACAACGATGCAATGTGTGCAAGATCATTCTCGACGAAGACTATAAACCAATGCCTCGTTTAGTGTGCCACGCCCGAGGTTTAATACCGTTTTGTGTGGCAAATCCGGAGCCTCGCATCGAAAAGCGAACCAATCTCCTATCTAACTTGTTGCCATTGGGAAGTTCCGGGGGGTCTCAACGGACCAAGGCTCACATACTTGGAAGTGAATATCTGGATGCTATGGTACCCTGGTTTGAAGAGACCTTGCTTCTGCCTGGTCGAGGAATGCCTACTGGTGCTTTCCAGCTTGTTATCGATGGACGTTCAAGAAAATCGCTGGAGGCGTGGGCCTTGCTGAAACATGCAGCAGCTGTCCAGGAAGCCATGCTGGAACAGGCTCAAGTTTATGGTACAGAGCCAAAATCCAAGCTCACCGAGAAGCGCTTTAGTGGCCACTTGCCTCTCCCTTGGCATCTACCTACCGAGTTCTCCCAGGTTATCCGAGACATTATTGAGGGGAGGTCTAACATAAAATTTCATGGAGAGGTTGGCGAGCTTTGGGACCGAGAAGCTTTCTATCTCAAAAGACGAGACTGGTCGTTGGATCAATGGTGGCGAGAGTGGAGGGACGATATTTGTCATCACCTTGTGCAAACAGACTTTTGGGTGCGCAACAATGTCCGCTATCAGCTAGAACCGCAAGGATACGCTCGTATCTATAAGACAATGAGGAATGGGCAAGTAATCCGTAGCAACGAGCCTTATTCCTGAACCTCCAGATTCAGATCAGGCGTTGACACGAAATGTCACCGCAAGCGATTCATCCGTTATGTCGTTCAGTACGTGCATCGCATAGCACCCGCAGAAGTTACATAATCATAGCAAAAGATGCGCTCATTTGTGTTTTTGTCGTCAGTTCACCTATTTGTAACCGGCGGCTGCAAGCGACGCCCGCCTCACAGTACGCAAGTAACAACACCATAATCATCAAAGTGTCGCCACACGACGACTTGGATCCAAGGAATTTCTGTGGCTGCATTTTTTTATACAGCAAGGTAAGGTCCAGATAATAGGAGTTATGGCAACTCTACCTTCTTGAGGGGTGTCTTTAGAACTCAGTGCAAGTATACATGTCTCTCTATATTCAAGGGAATGGACCCATACTTAGCGGGCCTTGTCGCCTGCCGCTAGATGAACAGTACAGGCAGCTTAGACGATGACTTTGTCATGCGCCTACGCCAGCTAGTGGCCTTGCATGCCCATCTACTTGTATCGGTCTCGACGCTCTCATCCCATTGCACCGCGCCATGTTCGAAATTCTATCCCTGTGGGGTGGTAACGGTATTAGATCTCTTCGTAGACGCTGAGACCAACGAGACAGATCGGTATATTTGCCGGCGCGTCACAACCCGAGAATCGTCAACCTGGCTCGGCGAATTGCAAGGCGCCGGAAAACACCCTTACGTTGGCCGAAGAAACTGTATTCTTGGTACCTGGGATGTGAGTGGGTAGCACATGAACGCTTGCAGTTGTCGGCCGTTATATGACCGTCATAAGGAGAGCCGAGGAAGTGCTCTTGTGTCGCCCATGACGCATGCTGGGGTAGTAGCGGACCCCTGGGTCGATCTCTACCTGATTGGTCATAGTGTGATACCAGCGAGATCACCCGGCGTAGTATGACCAACCAGCCTCTCTACTACCCCACAACCAAAACACCACCATGGCCATCGTGACCTTCACAACTGCCAACCAAGGCAGGTCCGGCGAAAACTGTCGATGCAAGCACGGCTGGACGCACGGTAGGATGGGGGGCATGACGCCGGGCGAGGAAGTGTCTTCTGACGGCATTGTGCTTTTGCGGTCAGGAAGCGCTATAAAGTGGAGACATATATAAAATGAATGTCAAAGTGACAGTGAATGTTTGAGTTTGCACACATGCTCCTATCACGCTAACGGGACCCCTCGAAGACTGACATGGTCTCAGCGCACGCACTCACAAATATACGCACTTGTCACAACCACCAACGGTCACACATACACTCCCCAACACCTTAGGCCACACCCGAACTCAACCTTAGCGGTCTACCAAGTAAGTACCACGAATCTACCGGAGCGCTCTGCTACGCAAACATGAAGCGCCCAGCTAACACCACTATCCAAAAAGTCATGGTTGCTTCCATGATCTTGGGCACGGCAGCCTTGATCACTTGTGTATTGGCTCGCCCTCAAGGGACGCCAAACTCCGCTCAACCTTCCTCCAAAGTCTCCTTCTCCAACTCACCGTGTCCCGAAGCTGCCTCTAGACTTTTCCTCGAAGATGGGCCTCACGACAACTACTTTTACTCAGACTGTCATACTAGCGCCCATGTCATTGTGACGAGTCCACAATCCGGTAGTGACCTCAATGTGGTCAAACCACGCTTGCTTGTTGCTTGGCCAGCCGGAAACAGCGGCGTCATGGCCCGCTTTGCGCCAGACAATGGTCCGGACGGTACTCTCAGTATTGCACTCCAGCAATCGGGCGAGGGAGAGTCGGTTGAAGCCATAACCGACACCGATCGTGTTGGAGTATCAGGCTCCATCACCTTCAACACTGCTGCCCGACTCACTGTACCAATCCTGGGCAGTATACGAAGCATTCGGGACTTTGCCGAGGGTGGCAACATCAACCAGGACTTCCAGAACAGCTTCGGCTTCGCTTTGAACAACGACGGAGGAGCGTCCATCAACCGCACTTGGTTCGATGGAGTGACAACTACGACGCTGGCATTCTCGCCATTGAACGGCGCACAAGCCATAGTGCTGAACCGCGAAGCAGCATGGACGCTGACGTTTGGTGCTGGCACTTATCGCTTCGAAGCCTCCTACAACTACCCACAACTCGAGCAGCTCAGCCCGTTGGAAGTGCTCAACGACGAATCGACTGGATTGGTGTCTCAGAATCCGGACCAGACGACCTCACTATCATTTCTCTCGTACTCGAACAAGCTATTGGCAGGTACATGGCGATTCTTGACATACTTTGGGCGCGACAGCATGATCTCATTGCTGCTCATGCAACCCATCCTCAGCGAAGCCGCTATTGAAGCAGTCATTGGAGCAGTGCTTGAGCGAGTTGATCGCTCAGATGGCACAGTGTGTCATGAGGAGGTCATTGGCGACTACGCGACTTGGCTCAATAGGAAAAACGGTGTTGACTCGAATGCGCCCCTCTGCGACTACAAGATGATCGATACGGATTTCCTGTTGCCCATCTCTATGAAGAGCTATTTCGTCGATACGGACGCTGGAAAGCAACGGTCAGATGCCTTCTTCAGCAAGACTGCGACATTCTTGTCTGAGAACAAGGGGCTGGCTTACTCTGAGTTGGCTCAACTGACGGCGGAGAAGATTATGCGTATCGCTTCTCCGTTCGCCCAGAGCCCGGTGAAGACGAACCTCATACATCTCAAGGACGGCGAGCAAGTCGGGGAATGGCGAGACTCAAATAATGGGCTCGGCGGAGGTCGGATTCCATACGACGTCAATGTCGCGTTCGTGCCTGCAGGTCTGCGGGCTATCGCGAGCCTCAGCCGAGCTGGCTTTTTCCCTGACCATTCGGACTGGAGCGAAGCCGCCGATCGGTAAGTTTTAATGTGCCAGGGGCTTGATAAGTCCGCTCCAGCTACAGATGCACTAACAAATGACAGCTATGCCCAGGTTTGGGAAGACGAGACACTGCAATTTTTCAAGATCACTGTGCCGCAGAATGAAGCCAAGTCTCTGGTGCAGAACTACATTGCTAATGCCAATCTGGCTGTGCCGACCAACGTCGATAAGATTACCAGTGACATGACCTACTACGGCCTTGCCCTGGGCGGCACTCTCAATACGCCAGTAGTGCCTGTCATGAACACAGACGACTGTTTCCGCCACTTCTTCCTTGACACGACGAATCAGACACAGCTTAGTGCATATCTCAGCCAGACGGCCGACCATATTCTCCAACCCTTCCCAGTAGGCTTGTCAAGCGATGTCGGGCTCTTTGTAGCTAACCCGGCGTACTCTGGCGACACTGGCTTTGCCGCAGGCTTCTCCAAGACGGACTATCACGGTACCGTAGTCTGGAGCTGGCAGCTTGCGATGATGGGTGCAGGGCTTGCACGACAACTCGGGCGGTGCGGTTCCGACGATATTCCTGGTGAGCTGCCCCACTTGAGATTGGCAACGACTTAATTTGCTGACATATGATAGAATTCTGTACAGACACAACCGTTCATGACAAGGTGCGCTCGGCATATTACCAGCTCTGGGATACCATTGACACTAACCGCGGCCAACTGAGTCACGAGGTCTGGAGCTGGCAGTATGGCGACGGCAAGTTTCAAGTCGAGCAGCTGGGAGCGTTGACATCGACGGAGAGCAATATACGGCAGTTGTGGAGTTTGACTTTCCTTGCAGTGAAGAGGGAGGACTTTGGAAGCGTGTAGATAGCCCAAAGCCCAAGTAGCAATGGTAGTGTTGATGAGGCGTGGGGCGCAGAGTGCACGGCCACATGGGCTAGGTATTTTGCGGCGCCATGACATGACGCACGTCAAAACAAACTCGTCGGCCATTTCCCCAGGGCGCCAGCCTTCTGCCATCTCTCCCCCCAGAGCAGAATTTGCGCACACAGTCGTTCCTTGTCCCCCATAACCCGCCACCGATCCCATTGCTGCAACACGTGCGCAAAATGGCACCAACGGCAGTCATTGAGCGCGAGGCGCCTGATGTGGTCCCTCAGGCGCACGCGCCGGTGCGATCGCGTCTCCCGCCTGCGCTGCGCGTGCCCATTCTCATCAGCCTGAACATGGGCATCAACGCGCTGCTGTGGGAATTTACCTCGAATTTCCTGAGTCCAGAGCTTGGCGCTGTCAGCAAGGTGCCCAACGAGGACGATGTCACGTCGCTCTACTCGCCGGCTGCGCGCATCGCCATGCGCTGGCTGACAGTGTGCATGACATGGTACTTCAACTATGACTGTGAGCCTCGCGCGCCCGGAACACTGCGCAGGAGAATCATGGCTAACAGTGCGCAGTCTACGATGTCTCGGCCCTCGCCGTCCTCACGTACGCGCCCTTTGCGTACCTGCTCACCACCTTTTACCAAATCTCAAACGTGACAGCCGCCGCCAACATCTGCATCGAGGTGCTCTCCTTTGCCCTCCCCACGTATCTGCTGCGCCCGCGCTCGCTCGCCCACAAGAACAATGCGCCCCTCCGCAACCGCTTTCTGCTCAACAGCTACCAGGTGCAGTTGTCGAGCTCCATGCTGGCAACTGGCGTATACGTCGTACTTCTCTGGGCCGGGCTGAAGACGGGCTTCCTAAACACCTTCCTCGTCCAGTACTTTGACATTCCTACTCTCGAGGCCGCCCATGTCGAGACGCCCGTGTCCATTGTCATCAAGACTTTTGTCGCCGGTGTAGCTGCCAAGGCTTTTCTCCTCAACCCTTCCTTCGCCGCTCAACCGCTTTCCGGCACCCAGACACCAGCCGAGAACTTTGACCCTGCCACTGCCACGCTGCCCCAGACTCTCGAGTACAACTTTTACAACTTTAGCAAGGGGACGCGCACTCTGATTCAGCAGACGTTTATTCTCAACGCTTTCCTCTTCATCGGTACCGTGCAACGGTGTATGACACTTTTGGGCACCGATATATTTGGCGCCGTCGGCTACGCTGGTGTGTGGGTGGCTGCCAATTCCATCATTGCCCTGTGGTTTGGATGGGTTGGAGACACGAGTTTAGATTACGAGCCGTTGTAGGGCATGGGCGTATGAGGAGGAGAGCTGGTGTAAACCCCGGATGTAAGGGGGTTAGTTTTGGGGGTTTGCGTGACAGCGTCCATGTATTTTATTTCCACACCATCGCATTTGGGATCTAGTCACCACATTTTGCGGCGCAGACACGTTCATGTGTTGGTTGGCGTCAAGTTTCGTAGTTTGCTTTGATACCATCAAACTGTCTTTGTCCTGTTCCGTAGTCTTCCCGTCCAAAACAGACAGCCACCAGCCTACTCGACATAAAACACCTCTTCCGTCTGTCCCCACCACCCCGGGCCACTGGCACTGCCCTTGGCGCCCTCGACAGGCGACTCTTGCATGCCATCCGTCATAGCCCACCACTGCTGCACTTTTGGATTCGCCGCCATGCGCGCCATGTCGGCGTCGAAGGCGTTGCCGACGTATTTGAACGAAGCGAAGAGCGTGGGTCGCGGGTTCATGGAAAGGAATATCGAGTCTACACGGCGACGCGAAATGACGTCGATGTTAGTTTTCGTTTTATATACTACTAATAAGAATAATAAAAAATCCTGGGTACATTTAGGCAATAGAGAAAGAGTGTGCAAATAGATATATATCTAAAGCTTGATATTTGGCAACGTACAATCTCGGACATTCGAGTCTTTGATCTGCTCGAGCACCTCGGGCCACACGGCTGCGTGGCATTTCTTGTACTCTGGGATACATTCTGGTTTGAGGTAGAGCCATTGGCCGATGCGCCGTGGGCCTTGATCCGTTGCTGTTGCCATGTTTTTTTCTTCCTTTTCTTGTTCTTGTCTCTCGTTTCAATTCCTATTGTATTTATAGCTTGGAAAAGGTGCAACTCTTAACGTGCTGCGAAAGGCTGTCGGTTCGATTGGTACTATGCTGGGTAGGATTTGGGGGTTGGTGTTGTTGCTCATGGGAGTTTGGTTGCGGGGTAAATTAGCTACCCAGGCAATTGATTACCAAATGCACAGCCGTTTCTCCTTCTACCTCTCTTTCCTTGTGGAACTTTTGGCGGAAGGGGTAGGAGGGGTTTCTGGCACGCGTGCGCCCGCCGCTTTTTCGGGTGATTTGCTTCCGAGGACATGGGGGGTGTGGACCGAGGACGGAGGCTAGCTTGAGTGACTCTGATCTGAGAAACTTGAGTACTGACTCGTGTGGACAATACGAGAAGTATACTACTAACACGATCCTATATGGATGGATCGAGTACTTGCTTATTAGGCTATTTTCATGGTCTTTATGCATAGATGGGAAGAACATCGGCTTCTTCCTCGTCAGTTTGCCACTTTGAGTATACGCGTATAAACAAATACGTCGTATTAACCACATAAAAGCATCAGCGAGATGACACCAAGGCACTATTCCGCGACTAATCACGGAAATTACTTCGAGTGCGTGCTTTCTCGTAAGGTATACTGCTTCTAGTTTGATTTTTATACGCTGGTGCCCCATATACTTGGGTATATAAACCCTTCAAGGGCACTGGTAGGACTCGTTACGAAGCGGAACGAGAAGCAGCAGCAGCAATCAATCCGCAACATGCATCTCTTCGAAACGTGCAGCTTGTTTGCGTTGTATACAGTTGTTGCTACCGCGCTTTCCCCTAGAGGGTCAAACATTTCTCGTTGTAAGTTCATCCCTTTTGTTTGAATCTTCAATCAACACCATCCTCTCTCTTTGTAAACACTACTAACATCACCTGACCCCAGCCTGGGACTCTGCGTCCACTGCCGCCGATCAATTCGTCTCTCAATTGAATATTACGGAAAAAATCGGTCTCGTAACAGGAGGTTATACATCGCCGCAACTCCCCTGCGTCGGCACTATCGGTGCCATTGAGCGGCTCAACTTCACTGGCATATGCTATTCCGATGGGCCATCGGGGTATTCGCGACAGGATGGCGTGAGTGTCTTCCCGGCTGGTATCACGACTGCAGCGACCTGGGACAGGCGTCTTATGTATGAGCGCAGTGTAGCGCTTGGGGAGGAATTCCGAGCAAAAGGCTCCCATGTTTTTCTCGGGTAGGTGGAAACCAGCAGATACCCCCACTCCATGACACTGATGAGAGAGCAGGCCATCTGTGGGACCCATGGGTCGCCACGCAACTTCGGGTCGCACCTGGGAAGGTTTTGGGCCTGATCCATATCTGGCTGGAGTTGTAATGAATGCTTCAGTCCGTGGAATTCAGTCTACTGGCGTTCAAGCTTGTTCGAAGCACTATATTGGCAATGAGCAGGAAACGCAGCGGACCCGGAGCACATCCGTCAACGGCACTGTCATTGAAGCCGTCTCGGCAAATATCGACGACCGAACGCTGCACGAGCTCTACCTTTGGCCGTTTGCCAATGCGGTACAAGCAGGAACTGCTTCGGTCATGTGCGCGTACAACCGTGTCAATGGAAGCTACTCTTGTGCCGATTCCCACATCCTCGTCACAATCCTCAAAGAGGAGCTGGCTTTTCCTGGCTACGTAGTTTCCGACTGGGAAGCGACACATTCCACGGCACCATCCGCCAATGCCGGGCTTGACATGGAGATGCCTGGGACCGTACAAGGTACATCCGGTACCTACTATTTTGGCGACAAGCTGCGCAAGGCCATTGAAGAAGGCCAGGTATCCTCGGAACGACTGGACGACATGGCAAAAAGAGTCATGACGCCATACTTTCTGCTTGACCAAGGAAGCTTCCCGTCTGTAGACCCAGCTGCTGGGCCTGTCTTCTTGACGTACCAGTACGGCCATGAGTCGCCTCTCGCAGCCCTTTTTCCCGAAGTTCCCGCAAGAGACGTTCGAGCCGACCATGCGCGGGTTATCCGTGAGATTGGGGCGGCCGGGACAGTGCTTCTGAAGAACGTGAATGGAACGTTGCCTCTCAAGAATACGACGATGAGCTTTGGTCTCTTTGGAAACGACGTGCCCTATCCGACGACTGGGTCCGCCTTCAATAATGTTGCCAAATACCCCCAAGGCTATGAAATGGGCACTCTAGATGTAGGTGGTGGCTCCGGCACTGTCCGACATACCAGTCTGGTAACCCCACTCGAAGCCATTCAGGGCAAGGTAGCGGCTTTGGGCGGGCGTGTGCAGCTCCTCTTTGACAACGACATCATTGCAGAGGGCTTGTTCACCACAATTTACCCCACGCCAGAGGTCTGTCTGTTGTTTTTGAAAGCCTATGCTGGCGAGGGATCGGACCGTTCGTCTCTCGAACTGCAATGGAACGCCACCCGCGCGGTCGAGAGCACAGCAGCCCTATGTCCAAATACAATCGTCATCACACACGCGCCGGGCATCGTTCTCATGCCGTGGGCCGACAACCCCAACGTGACGGCTATACTGGCCGCGCACTATCCCGGCGAAGAGACGGGAAACGCCATTGTCGATGTTCTCTGGGGCGCCCAGGAACCTTCTGGCCGTCTTCCGTACACAATCCCAAGGAATGCAAACGACACGGGCCCAGCGATTGTCGACTTGGGAGATGGTGTGAGCGATCCAAATGCTTGGCAGACAGATTATGTCGAGGGTCAGATGATTGATTACAGACACTATGACGCAAACGGTATTGAGCCGTTGTATGAGTTTGGCTACGGGCTGTCGTACACTAGCTTCAGCATCAGCGGCAATCTGACGGTCAAGAAGGTAGGCGAGAGTTTAGCACCGCTTGCCGATCAGTCGCAGGGCACTGCACCCGGTGGGCTAAAGGACCTTTGGGAGATTGTTGCAGTAGCGACGGTCAAAGTCACGAATACAGGCGCAAGGGCAGGTTATGCAGTTCCACAGCTTTACGTCTCGCTTCCTCGAGACACAAGCCCGGCCGGTACACCTGTCAAGGTATTGCGGGGCTTCGAAAAGATGCATATCGAAGTTGGGGCAACGCAGCTTGTACAGTTTGAGTTGATGCGACGCGATGTGAGCTATTGGGATGTGGAGTCGCAGCAATGGGTGGTTCCAGAGGGGCCGATTGGATTCATGGCAGGATTCAGCTCCAGAGACTTGTCGTCTCGGAGTGAAGTTGTCTTGGTTGAGTAATTGTAGTGGCATGAACTGGGTAGAGGAATTGTCAAAAGTAGAGTCATGAAAGCGTTCAAATCATATTCAGTCCAACGCCAATGCTGATGCCGATACTGAGAATGGTGCCGTAATATATAGTACAAGTAGTGGGTTGGTATACAAATCATGTGCGGGTCGGCCTATTTCACTTCCTTCTCCAACAACTCTTTTGCTTCGTTGACTTTGGTGGCCAGGTATGGGCTGCCGCCTCGATCGGGATGGTTTAGGAGCATGAGGGAGCGGTGCTTTTTCCGCAGCAGTTCCTTGGTGATGCCGCGTTCGCTACATGTCTTGTTAGCGGCGGGTGGAAATGGCGCAAGTGGTAGACGCACGGCATCTCTAATATCAGCGCAGCCTCTCGACGGGTCATCTTGGGCTCGAAGCCGCCTTTGTAGTATCCGCGGCCCAGAGCACCGGCGCCCTTGCCTGATCTCCGCAGAGCGACAAGTGCTGCGCGGCCAAAGAAGGCTGTGGCACCGGCGCCTACTATCCAGACCCAGGCCGACATTCTGATCTTAGTCTTGGTCTTATACGAGAACAGATGCTGGTGTCGTGGGAAGTGATGTTGCAGCGATACGAGGGTCGATATCGAAAGCGAATATTGCAGGTCGGCGGCGGCGGCGTGGTGGCATACAGTAGGAAAAGGATGGATGGGCGAGGAATCTGCGGAGGTGTCTCGGTCGAGATGCGACGCAATTGGCCTGCCGGGGAGCGTGCACGCGCCACCCAAAATTTCTGGCCAGGGCATGCAACATTGCCCGGCGACATGAACAAGGCCTTACCTCCCCACTCCATCCTCCTCATCCCCCCTCTCCCCCAACGGCACCATGAGAATCGAAACGTGTATGTGTGCTGCCATGGCTGCCCAGACCGCAACCCCACTAACGCGCACATGGCAGGCTACTTTTGCTCGAGTCCCGTATACCCGTCCAAGGGCATCACGTTTGTGCGCAATGACGCCAAGAGCTTCCGTTTCTGCAAGAGCAAATGCCACAAGAACTTCAAGATGAAGCGCAACCCGCGCAAGCTGGCCTGGACCAAGAGCTTCCGCCGCGCCCACGGCAAGGAAATGACGGTCGACTCGACCCTCACCTTTGCCCAGCGCCGCAACGTGCCCGTGCGCTACAACCGCGACCTCGTCCAGACGACGCTCAAGGCCATGGGTCGCGTGTCGGAAATTCGCGCCCGGAGAGAGCGCGCCTTCTACAAGGCCCGCATGCGTGGCAACAAGCAGCGCCAGCGCGAGGAGGATCGTAAGCTGGTCATGGAGAACCAGCACCTGCTGCCGCCTAGCGAGAGGTTCTCCAAGGAAGAGCTGGAGCAACACGAGGCCGAGGCCGAGGCCGAGACCGACGTCCAAAAGGTCAAGGACAAGGTCGCTGCTAGGAGGAAGGAGATTGAGGCGGAGGAGAGCGATCTCAGCGATGTGGAGGAGGAGCTGCTGCCCAAGACCAAGACCAAGAGGAAGATGAAGATGAAGCTTGGCGGCCGCGGCGTCGAGGCCATGGATGTTGATGAGTAGAGTCTCGGAAGCTGCCTGTTCCTGGAGTATGGCGTCACGTTATCACGGTAGTTTTGTTTATGCCCAAAATTTCGATACCACATGAAAAGAGTAGTCACTCACATCATCTCCATTGAATTATCTATCCATCCATCCATCCATCCATCCATCCATCCATCCATCCATCCATCCATCCATCCATCCATCCATCCATCCATCCA